>BMAO01031432.1:48527-79102 GCA_019973975.1 Trichonephila clavata | reverse complement strand
CATTCGAAATAACACATCAAAGAATGGTCATCAAGTTATTACTCTTAACACTGATATTTAACGTGAACGTGCATGTGGAATTTGACTTTTCAATAATTGGAATTTCACTTTTATTTACGTCACCCTCTAAAGCACACGAGGGCTATCATTGAGTCACCACCTCTCCAAACTTCCCCACCACCCAAATGTGAGAACTATTAATTTGACAGATTTAACGTGGATTAGTACTTCTACACGGAGGTCTTCCGTCACATTCGACTCGTCAATCCCTAGCACGAGCTTGTGAGCAAGACCTCTCTACTCTACTTTGGCTATAATATGATTAGAACGAAAGAGACTAAAAATAAATTCCTTCTTGAAAAGTCTATGAATTATACTTACGCTAACGAATAGAATACATATTTCCTTGAAAGAAACAAGATAGAGTCTGTAAGATGTCTCAAAAGGCCAAAACATACTTTTACCTGATTACTCCTCATCAAGCCAGTCAATACGGATAAAACTGCTATTGACCATAAATCGGGTTGTTGTTGTTTCTTAAGTCCATAAGAACCTCTTTCCTTTCTTTAGAAAGGAAATAGGAAGGGGGGGAACCAACAATACCTGGGGACTAAATGAAACACACTTTATTTAAACTTTATTAATTAATTTCATCCTTAAAAGATTATCTACTCATATAAAGATAATTTTTGTACTGTTTGTTAAAGTATCCGACTACTTGCCACAACTTTAAAAAAAATGGAGATGTGGAGATTTTTTTGCTGTTTTAAATTTGTTTATACGTTTTAAGAAAACTATGCTGAAATTAAGAAGATACAAAGTATTTATTATTATTAAAATGGGGAAAATAGGTAAAAATTTACAAAAAATAACATAGTCGCGGCCCATTCTGTACCAAAAAATTAGGAACTATTATTCACTTTGATGTGTTGCTATGCTATTCATTTTTGAAAGGACCTTCAGGTTAAGATATATTTTAATTTTTACAAAATTAGAGTACTTTATCTTACTTATTATATGAAATTGCTTTAAAAAAACAGTGATTATATTCACATAAGGGACTGCAAATTTTATAATAAAACGGTGATTAATAAATCTGAAGGTTAAAACACTTCCGCTGTTATACAGAACACACACAAAAAATTTCCGGCAATTATTTTCAAAACTTTTTTAGCAATCGCTGTCCCCGTTTGAGCCTTTTCAAAAAAATACATTTCGAGTAAACGCGTTTTAAAGTATGACATCTTGCTTATAGTGTAATGGCATCTGCTTTTACTAAAACACTTGTAGTCTTTGTTCTAGTGAACGGAAAATAATAAACATGGTATTTTTATAAAGCTAATAAAATGGCATATAAAATAAAATCATGAAAAAATTGTAAACTTTTGTCAAAATTCACAATTTTACGATATTCGGATTTAACTTCATTAAGTTGAATAAATCAGGGGTGGGCAGACTTTTACAAAATACGGTCTACTTATAATTTTTTCAAGGTTTTGCGGTCCAATCTGTAGCGTAGGTGTTATAAGCAAAAAAAAAAAAGCTTAACAATATTTATTTTATAACAATAATGAGGACAGAATATGTACTTACCTACATAACTACAATAAAAAAAAATTATACACTTATAAAACTGTGTTTTAAGTAAAACGCAAAATACGAAGATAATGACTATACCCACAAATTTAATATGATCAAATGATGCATTTATTGTCAAACAATTCAAAATACATAAAAAAAAAATCTATTTCATTTAAAGTTAGTTCTCGTAGTTAAAATCTTAGACTTAGTCTGCATACTATCCGTACCAATCTTGAATATCTGAGTATATAATTACTAACTGTTAATCTTGCAATGCATTCTAAGCGATCGTCTTTGAAATGGGCATGATATGTTGTTTTAATTATATCCATCGTTGAAAATGTAGATTTACACAGGCAGGTATAGTAAAAGAATAATTTAAAATAAATTGTAGCTTTTTTTTTACTATATAAGGATATATATTAGGATACTTTACTTAGTCTATTAAATTTTAAAAGCTATTCTTTTAAAATTACGTCCTTTTGAAGGCGAAAAATTTTGTGTTTCAAGAGAGATAAAGAGAACATTTCTTTTCCCACTATATCGTTCTGCTGAACTTGTCTTGCAGCACTGTGTGTAAACAGTCACGACTTTAGACACCGTACCTCTAGAAACTGCGATTTTTCGGTCACACTTGCTCCACCTAGACGGGCTCCCACAATTAGACCTTTTTGAAAATCTAAGACATCCAGCATTTTACAATTTGATTAAAAAAAATCGGGCTTATAGAACTTCGTTTAAGCTACCAAATACTACCAGAATATATACATTTTTATTTATAAAAAAAATCTGGTAGCTATTATTTTACTTTAAGGTTTACGAAGTGCATTAAAAATTACAACACTTTTATTCACGGGTATTTATTTCCCTGTATTTTGATAACCACCTGTGTTTCTTTTAATATACACGTCTAAGTCATTTGTCCATGGAGTTATTTTGGCTCCTGAAGGGAAAGAGAGAGTTTAACGCCCTGCACTATAATGCAACACAGACTATTGGCGACTGACCACAAATTTAAAACAACCATTGAATGACGAGGACAACACCTGAGCTGGCACCCTCTTCTTTTAACTACCACACCTACGTGAGGATGATTGTACCTCGGTACATTTAACACATTGGCCAGCTCAACACTGCGGGTGAATGAGTGAATATTAAAGTCGAACTGTTCAGCTGCTCGACGGTCTAGGCGACGGACCTCGCAATTCTGAACCATGGTCAAGTGACGAGGCGACACCTGAGAGCCTGGCACTCCTCTCTCCTAATTACCACGCCAACGGGAGGGCGTTTGAGCTCTTGAAAGATTTTACGTGCATAGCTACCCTACACGACGAGTGTTCAGCAGTACTAGTCTCCAACTCAAGTCACGTCAGCCACGAGTCCTTTACCTTGGTCACTAGGCTACCACAGCGTGTCTTTTATGACCACCAACACCTGACCGTAACCACTTTATGCTACAGCTTCACCTCAAAATAAACAAAGCATGTTCATCATATTCAGCTTTCAATAAGCTTTGCTCATGTTATAAATAAAAATTTTCTTGCAAAAATTGAGGACACAATCTTTGTGATTGCACCCCGTTCCTTAATTTCAACCTGTGACATATGTCAAAAGATAATATCGCAGAAAAAAAGATCATGCATTTTATGAAGATATGCATTGCAGAAATAGTGATAATATATGTTGGTTTTGAAGTAACTCAATTTTTTTTTCATTACCTGCATCCAGATGTAATAAATGGACTGAAATATTTAAACTGTGTAGAGAGGTACGATTATTAGAAATTTCTAGAAACATGGTTCTACATGTTTTTTTTTAAAAAAAGAAAACTTTTATTTCTCTCTCACAAACGCACGTTCATTTTTCTACTTCCAGGACCGTCGGGGTGATTCTCCAGTACCTTTGTAAGAAGGTTGCATATTTTCGACAACGGCTTGTAGGAAGGTTGCATATTTTCGACAACGGCTTGTAGGAAGGTTGCGTATTTTCGACAACGGCTCACTACCAGAAATGGTTACTGCACTGAAATTACCCACCCACACACCTCTTTTCAGACTTACAGTGAGGAATAAAAACGATTCTATTCTAATTAACGATTATAATTAATTTAATATAATTTGGTAATTAAAGGTGTGACATAAATGCATTGAAGGATATACAATTAGTTAATCTCTGTTTTTGAACTTATGCCGGAAGAGTCAACTATTTTTGTTGGAATATTTCAAAAGACTTCATTCTCTCTTCTTAAATAATGCAAATTTTTTACTAATTTTTGGATTAACTTTTCCATATACCAAAAAATTAACACCCAATAAAAGTCTTGCTAAAAACGAAAAAACTGAAGTGCATTCTAAGAGTACATTTATTAAGTACAAATTTTAATTCGCAAAATTTATTTTTATATTCCTCTTCCATATTCTATATTTTTTTCTACTGTTATTAGGAATTCTGTATACCATCGAAAATAATCCTTCTTTAGCTAATAGCTATCATATATATATAACAGATAAATATTCTTAATAAACTAAGGATAATTAGTTTATACAGTAAAATTCAGAGATGCACATGTCGTTAAATTTGACTTATAAACAAAATTAAAAAGAAGTAAGAAATTATTTGGAATATATTTATTTACATTATTTATTTTTGGTTTTGTGAATAGAGTTTTATATATTTCTATGTCATATATGATTTTATTTTCCTTTGAAAATATGAATGGTTTAAAATTTGTAGATAGAGTATCAATGTAATTTGAATCTATGGGGCAACCAAGGAAAATATTCAGCTGTATTTTAAATTTCTTTCCCAACACTAATATTTCTTACAAGTTTCTATATTTAACCGAGGAAACAATATATTTGTATGGAAACTTTAAATGAAATATAAAATAAAGCTGTATTAAAAATAAGGGCTGATTTATTAGAAAACAATGAATTCAATTTTTATTTGCTTAGAATGTTGTTGTTTATGAAAAATTTGTGTTATCCTCTAGCTTTCTTAACATTTCGAAAACTATTCTTCCTTCCGATTTGCGAGAATCTACAATACTGTGTGATTGTATAAACAGCTATTTTGTAAGTTTTAAGAACATTTCAACTCCACTCCAATCACTACGCTCTAAGTACAGTTTACAGTGAAATACTCTTAAGACGAAATATCGGTTAACACGAAATAATACAACGGTCCCGATCAACAATTATAATGTTATCATGCATTTTTTTCTCTTAACCCGAAAATAATTTTTTCTGGGAAAGAGTAAAATACGGAAAAACGCAGCCACCCAGGCGATATTTAAAAGGGGTGTGAAATGAAAGAAGTCGATTCTGGTAATTCGTATAAAGGAGTCTAACTTAGCTTTGTTTTCCTCTCGGAACAGCCTGTGACACGAGCCAATGTTTTGTTTATCCACACTACTTACATTTTCCACCCGTACAAATGGCACAGAAAATCATCTCACCTCTCATCAGTTGGCTTTGGAATCCAGCGACTTGTAAAACTCACACAGTTTGAGTAAAAATAAGTGAGTTTGGTGCGCGAGCCCTCCTCCCCAAACTTTAGAAGAATTTCTCTTACGAAGCTCTATGGCAAAGAGTTCAGGAAAAAAAAAAAAGCACACTTCTATTTCGTTAAAGACCAAGATGGAGCATCTTAAGGCTGTTTATCAAAAATAAGACGGAGAAGTAAATATAAAAAGAGACTCCGGTTTTCCTAAATCTACGTTATAAATAATAGTTAAAATAGAAGAGCGAATTCCAGGAATGTTTCAATGGATTCTTGTGAATGTTTTTTTTTTTCAATGACCTTTATAAAATATATGCACATTTTTTCATAACTATGTAAATAAAACGTAATCTAACAAACTGAATAATGTTGAATGGTTTTTTTCCCTCACTATGTCCTTTAATATGAAATTGTTTTTAGCGCGGAAAAGTATTTCAGTCTCCTGTTTCGAGTTCAATGATTTTCACTGATGTTTAAATGTAAAGTAAAAAAAAAAAATATAGTTGTATAATTTTTTTTAAATGTTATAATAAACTAGCCGTTACCCTCCCGCTTCACTGGGTATTTCATGATGTTTTACAAATATATCTGTTTATATTCTGAAGACAGACAGACAGACAGACAGACAGGAAGACAAAAATTTTAAAAATTGGTTTTTTGTTATGAGTACCGTATATACTTTTAGTGCATTAAGTAAAAAGCTGCTAATTTGAAATTACAAACAGACAATTCAATTTTATTTATTTGTATAGATATAGATTGGGATTATAATAACCATTGTTTAAATGTGACTAAAAATGTAAATAAAAAAAAAGAAAGGATTAAAACTAACCGTAAAACTTATCAATTTTTTGTTTCTTGCATTGCTTTTTACTTATGAAGCCTTGATTTATTATTTTTAAAAGTACATCCGAAACAGCCGATGCTCTACTTAACTGAACAGTGAGATAACTATCATAAAAAAAATTATTGCACGTGTCAGCGTATTATCATGTGCGCGTAACACTATTATGTCTCATGAAGAGCATCGGTCGCCAGTAACCAAAACAAAGACTTCATTAGCTCAGCTTGGCGTTCAATTTGGCGTTCATCTTGGCATTCAGTTTGGCGTTCATCTTGGCATTCAGTTTCACGTTCACCCGTATAGTTTCCGTTCCCGTAAGAATACGGGAATAAAATATAGCCTATGTTACTCCCCGTTAATGTAGCTTTCCATTAGTGAAAGAATTTTTAAAATCGCACCAGCCGTTTCCGAGATTAGCCGGAACAAACAGACAGACAGACAAAAATTTTAAAAATTGGTTTTTTGTTATGAGTACCGTGTATACTTTTAGTGCATTAAGTAAAAAGCTGCTAATTTGAAATTACAAACAGACACTTCAATTTTATTTATTTGTATAGATATATCCCAAATACATTGCAAATATTTACAATGTCCTCGTACTAAGGAATTGACTGCAGTGGATCTTTCTGTTTGAATATGTATTATTTCTTGATTTATAGTCACTTTTCTATAAAGACACCCTTCGGAAGTCATTGTAGACTTAGAAAACCGACCGAAGAGAGCGCTGCACTTCTGAAGCTTTTGCACACTTGTGAGGGATTTGAATATGAACCATTGAACATTGAGGGAAACAATAGAAAATTTTGTAATGATAGAACTTTTAATTTTATAAATTTGTGTGTGTGATGTGATGCCAACAATATTGTGATCAAACAATCAACCTCCTGGATTCTTGAAATTCCCGTCTGACAGGTAAATAAACATGGAATATTTTGATCTTAAGAACTTTGCAATTGAAGCTTTTGTTGTCGAAACCCGGGTAAGACACTTAAGAATTTAGATAAATGAAATAGCAATCTAAAAAAATGTAAATTAGCCAAATCAATAATTTACACTATACGGCAAGAATTAAGAAAAAGAGTACGTAATTCAACATTTTGTAAATTAAAACATTAAAAAATATTAGAATACCTGTTGGGCTGGTGACACACTGAAACAAAAGGAATTCTGATAAACTTTTAAATAAACTTCCTTCAAGAAAAGATTGAAATAAATTATGTTTCGTAAAAAAAAGAAATAAATAAAAGAAAATGTGTGAAAAAACAAAGTTTGTTGAGATTAAAATCAAGCAAAAAATATGGAGAAATTCGCTCGATTTGAGGTAGATCTCTGTGTAAAATAAAGATTATTATTTAGAGTTTGAAGTTTCATATTCGAATACAAACGAAGCAGGATAGTTTAATTATTTGATATTGTACCTAAGAATACTGTTTCAAATTCCTGTAAATACAATTTGAAAAATAATGAATTTATGGAGAAATAGTCTGGTTAAATTGTTTTTACTGAGACTTCTTTCTTTATGGGAGCAAATAATTAGCTATTTTGTTATAACATTGCACACTCCTAGAATTTTCAGGCTAATTTTTCAAAGAAAATTGCATTAAAGTCGTTTAATGATAATAGAAAATTTATTTCACACAAATTATAACTACGAATGTTATTTAAACCATGGATGTCTAAGCCATGCCCGCTTGTGGGCCGCATTACAAAAATAATTTTTTTTCTTGGCCGCACATACAATATTTTTTCAACAAATTGAAATGAAATGTAACTCTATGTAGTTTTATTAAAATAAATTAACTTATTTTTTATTATAATTTTTTAAACTTCAATTAACCATGATTAGGTACACATTTATTTTAAATTTGTAAAAGTTTCGTTTCATTTAGTTCGGATTTATAAAAGATTTAAAAAAATCAAGTTAATGAGATGAATGAATTTGCATTTGCGTAGAACAAGCAAATCGATATCGGGTTCAATAGACGAAGTTGAAATTCTAAATGCATTTTCAAGATGTTTGTCAGTGATCTTTGTCCTATTTTTGTGTGTTGTATGCTTCATTCTTGGAATATAACTGCTCATAAATATAAGTACTGACAAAAACTGAAGACATTAATAAAACATGAGTGTGAAAATGAGGATATTTATCGTGGTGTAGGTAATCTTTATAAAACTCCAGTATAAAAACCTTCCCAAATTTTTCTTTCAGTTGAATGTCATTTTTTAGTTCAATGCATTCCATTTAAAGACTTGAAGGTAGTTTATTTATTTCTTGAGAAAACGGGATAGAAAATATATTGTAATATTCTTCGTTTTTTCGAAAATTTTGAAAACTTCTTTCAAACTCATCAGTTAAATCGAAAGTTAATGCAGCATTTTTTGCATATTTTTTTTTTTTGAATATATTTATTTTGAATAAAAAAAAGTGTAAATTGAAAAATTTTCATAATTCCTGTTTGGGCCGCATTTTAAAAGCTTTTGGGCCGCATTTAGACAAGCATGATTTAATACCTTAACAGCCAGTTAAAAGCTAGGCGATTCGCTCCCATTCCTACTTCAAACTTTTCTCTCAAAATAAGTAAATCCCTTGCAAACAGTGGCTGATCATTTTATTATATTCTATAGCAGGTGTGCTCAGCCTTTTCACTCACCGGGCCACTTTCATCTACACTATTAAAATTCGAAGGTAAACAAACGTATGTATGTATCTATCTATCTATCTATCTATCTATCTATGTGCGTCTATCTTCTCACGAACAGCACCACGCAGAAAGTCGCGGAAGGTACCAAAAGATCGGGAATTTTCCGGGGAAGCCGTATTGCCTATTTATATTCCGATATTGTAATTAGTTAAAAAGATATTAATTAAAAACCTTAAAACGCCGAATTGTTTTACTCCTGCCGGTTGCTTACTTGGCCGAACTTCCCTTCCGTTTCGGCCGAGCGGTAATCTTACGTTTTCCACCATATTAAAATTGTCATCCGATTTTCGGTGTCGAAATTAGACAAAAAATAATTACAGAATCGGAAAGATCATTTATTTCGCCACGACACGGTGTAATTTTTTTTGTAAAATAACGATATTTTCTATTTTTTTCGAATTTTTTAAAATAGTGTTAAAACTGATGCGTTTTTATGAAAATTATTTCTAAATTGTTGGGTATGAATTACTTTTCGTGTTATTAAATCGATATTCTACACTAATTAACTTCAAGCCTTTCTCTTTTAGATCCATTCATTTAAAAAATAAAATTCCCAAAACTTTTTTTTTTATAGAATTTTTAAAAAGTAGTCTTAATTTTTACTTCACATTGAATAACTTCGTCATTTATGAAGATAATCTCACAAAACCCTTTTTCCGTGTTTACAGTAATATTATCCGTAACATATACGAAGATTGAAAAAATTGCTTCAAAATTACGGGTTTTAAAGGGAAATCAGTAAATTTGGCAAGTAAAAAAAAAAAAAAAAATGCGAGTGAAAAAATTACTTTTTCGTCCTCCCATTCATTATTACTGCCTATTTTCATATCTCGCTACGTGTCTCAATAGCACAGTCGGTAGCGCTTCGCTTCTCTCATTTACACCGTAAAACAGATCGTGTCTTTGCGAGTTCGAATCATGGATGATCTCTTTTTTTTCATTTCTGCTAATTTTTCCCACGTAAATTAATTTTACTGATAAATACTTATTTTAACATGATCCTCTGTTATTTCAATGTAAATTTCATTTTTTTTTTTTTTTTTTTTTTTTTTGCCTTCAGAAAGTTTTTTTTTCTGATTTTTAATCATTCAAAGTAATTTCTATCTTTTTCAACAATTCGATTTTGTTCATTTCTGCTTATTTTTCCCACCCGTAAATTAATTCTCTCTTCTTCAATGATTGAATTGTTACGATGCGGATTTTTTTTCCAAAATAATAATACTTTGCCTATTTTATGATTTCTTCTAAAATGAATAAATATCGATGCATTTAAATGAAAATTATTTTTAAAAAAGTCATTGATCATTTAGAATCAATGATTAAAAAAATAAAATGCCAAAAAAAAAGAATTTTATAGGAAAAAAAACAACTTTTTTTTTAAACAAAACAATGATGTTATGCATATTTTATGAGTTTTTCTCATATGAATCAATATCGTTGAAGTGAGTGGGTGATTTTAAAATTCACCCTGTTTGCCTATTCGAGAATTTTTGGTGACGGACCTCGAAATTTTTAACCATTCTCAAGTGACGAGGACGACACCTGAGCTTTCACCCATCTTTAATAATTACCACACCACACCAACGCAAGAACAAATTTCGGAAAAGGGAGTTTTTATGACATAGTTAAAGAAATCACTCACATCGCGCGCATACACACACACACACACAAGTGCTATCGGCCTGAGGGAAAAACACGAAATTTCCATGGGGATGAAATTATTCACTCAGGCAAAGGAAAGAATTGAAAGTGAGTGGGTGATTTTTAAATTCGCACTGTTTGCCTATTCGAGGGTTTTTGGTGACAGACCTTGAAATTTTCAACCATGCTCAAGTGACGAGGACGACACATGAGCTTTCACCCATCTTTAATAATTACCACACCACACCAACGCAAGAACAAATTTCGAAAAAGGGAGTTTTTATGACATTGTTAAAGAAATCACTCACACCGCACGCACGCGCACACACACACACACACACACAGGTGCTATCGGCCTGAGGGAAACACGAAATTTCCATGAGGGTGAAGTTATTCACTCGGTAAAAGCCCGTGCAACGCCGGGCTAAGCGGAGAGGAAAGAAACAAAGAAATCAAAGTAATTTCGGAAAATAATATTGGAAGTGCTGAATTTGTGAAGATTGAGTGAATATTAACGTCATACTGTTCAGCTACACGAGGCCTTTTGGGGACGGTCCACGTAATTTTGAACCATCGTCAAGTGACGCGGACGACACCTGAGCTGGCACCCCCTCTCCTAACTACCACACCACACCAGCGGGTGGACGTTTGAGCTCTCGACAGATTTTACGTGCATCGCTCCCCTACACTGCGGGTCTTCAGTGGTACTAGGATCGAGAATTTGTTAAGAGAAGGGAAAATGTTAAGCAACAAAGCCATGACACGCACTCACGGGACATGCACTCACATCGTACGCGTGAAACCCCACAAAAGTGTTGGCGTTAGAATAAAAGGAAGAAATTAACATGGGTATTAAGTTATACCCTCGGTATAAGCCCGTGCAACGCCGGGCCATGAAAGCTAGTATCATAGATATTTCTTGTGGGCTGGAAAATGAGAATAATGAGAAAAACACTAGAGAGAAAACCAAAGCAAATTGATCAAAATATATAAGGAGAGATAGTACCTTGCGAAGTTTTGAAATCGCACATTTTGACCTACTTTTTCGATTCTTTATAAACCAGTAAATTTTTCTCCTTTTAATATGAATTTCTCTTACAGTTCAAGCAGCGAAGAACAAAGTTTAAAATAAAAGAAATTATTTTGGCATGGAATTATCGTATTTTTTAAAAAATAGTATAAAGCATGAATACTTAAATAAAAAAAAAACTAAATTGCTTTCTTTCTGTCACCCACAAGATAACTTTTGAAACACCTAAGGTAGATCCTGTATTTTTATATAAAATTAAAGCTTAAAAATGCTGGTATTATGTATACCTCCAATTTAAAATTTATATGAGATTTTAGAATTTTTTAAAATTGAAAAAATTTAAAATCACTTTTCCCCTCCTATTTATCATATTGCAAAACAAATTCAAGTGATCTGATCCAAATAAATGAGACCTACAGAATACAGATCTACAGTTATATTTTAAACATGAAATATGATACTCTGAAACCGAACTCTTTATTTTAATCTTGTAAAGAATTTAGAAACTGAGAAAACCAAGTTTAAAAATTAAATTTCATTTTTTTTTTTTTGCATTAAAATAAATCCTTTTACAATTAAAATGTATCCATTACGTATATATATATATATATATATATATATTATATATATATATATATATATATATATATATATATATATTGAGGCTTCTATTTCCATAAAGTGTTCATGCATGTTTTTTTTCTGCTCATTCTCAGTGTCTTATCAGCCTCTTTTGTGAGAGATATTGACAATTCCCGCTCCTTTTTTTCATGCCTGAAAATCAGAAATAACAGAAAAATACTTTATCTTAAAACCCGGAAGTTTCATAATATCTAGTCGATTAGCCAGTCCATCATCAAATATCACTATTGCTTCATTTTAGACAAATTTCACTTGTTGTTTTGGAAGATCCTGATATTTGTGGCCAGTAATTCTAAGCTGTAAAATGGAGATGACAACCTCATCATTTGAACAGGATTTAAAATTACGTGGCGAGTCGCCAACAGACCTCGTGTTGCTTTAAAGTTCGAGATACTGATAAAACAAATTAAAAATTTCGGAATAGGACCTTACACCAAAAGTCTGTTTACTTACATTTTTCTAAAGGTCAAGTCTTTTTTGACACATTTTCTATTGCTGAGAGCGTAATTATTATCTGATTTCGACGAGGTTTGCTTTAAAACGTCCATAATAATCTTTATTAATTTCTGAAAATTGTTTCGAAATTTTTTTTCTGAACCTTCAAATGTGCTATCCTCCCTAAAACGGTACTTTTCCGTTTCGCAGGTGATAAGGTCGCAAAAAATTTCTTAGGGATGAATATTAACGTCGCACTGATTAGCAACACGAGGGCTTTTGGCGACGGTCCGTGTAATTTTGAACCATGGTTAAGTGACGCGGATGACACATGAGCTGGCACCCCCTCTCCTAACTACCACAACACCCCAGTACGAGGATATTCGAGTTCTCGACAGATTTAACGTGCATCGCTTCCCTGCACGGCGGATCTTTAGTGGTACTGGAAGTGAACTCATGTCACGCTAGCCATGATCGGATGCCTAGACAACTTGGCTACCGCGGCCACTATTAGAGCAGTAGACCATCACCAGGTCACATGTAGTCCGCGAGATGGCTAACAGTTACAAAAGGCATGTAGAATAATTTTAATGGTAGCACAGGAAAAATCAACCGCAAATCGCATCCCATCTCAGAGTTGCAAGGTTGTAAGTCGTTTCAGCTCCGCGAGTCAAAACTATTCAACCCTACATTTTCCACGCATCGAAAACGACACGCTACTTTAAGAATTGCAATTGTAAGTATAATGTACATTCCAAAAAGGTTTTTTATATAATATAAAATTTATATAACAAAAAAAGTGGGAATAATAATGACATTTTGTTCACAATCTTTAGTATAAGTATATATTGCATCGTGTGCTTTGGATAACCAATTTGTTATCCTAACTCTTTTTTTTAGTTCAAATTGCAATTCTTGAACTATTAACAAAATCTTCCTGCTCTGGATCCATAAGTGGAAATCAATCTATAGTAAGCCTCAGATTCCTACATTCATGACAGGTTCCGAAGACAGCGCCACCTCTCTGTTAGTAATGAAAGTTCCTCTCTTTCATTTTTTTCCCTCTATTTTTGTTGACTTAAGGTAACTATGTTCAAAAACCTTGATAATAACATATATATATATATATATATATATACTCATGCATATATATATATATAAACAATGTAGTAAACGGTTCTTTGCAGAATATAAATTTAAAAAGAAAGATACACATGAAAATATTGCAAATAAAAATATTTTCCTAATTTTAAGGTTAACGAATTAATTACTTATGTTTCTTTTTCAAATTTTATAAACTTTATACAATTTGCTAGCCTCGTCTCGGGGTTCAACTGTAGACGCCCGCCCTACCGCACATACCAGCAAGTCTTATTAGATTTCATCCAGAATAAACATGTGATTCTTTCGCTCAAATGTTACTCGTTGTGTGTGAAATCACACACACACACACACACAGGATATATTTATATATGTGTAAACTATATATCAACAATTATATTTCTTATTAAACGCCTGACAAAGTTCATAATTCTTTTTTAAAAAAATAGGAGTAAGTAATATGGAATTATTTGAATAAATATTTAAGTGCTTATCATTTTCATACTTTGATGTTAATTCCTGTCGCTGTCAATATAATATTTTTAATTGTGATTAAAAAAGATTTCTCGATTAAAAAAAAACTAACTAAGTAAACGGGTATTTTTGATTTTCTCTAACATTTCTAATTTTTAAGCATGCGCTTGACGGTGTCTCTTCGCTACCCTCGTCTGGGGGTCCAACTGTAGTAGCAATTAAGATGCCCGCCTACCGCACATACCAGCAAGTCTTGTCATTTTGGTGGTCGCATACATTTCTCCGAATCAAACAGTTAAAAAAATTAAAGATTTCCTGCATTTTGTACTTTTACCGTATACCGAAGGTGGTTCTGCTCTTTTTTTAAAAAAACTGCCACTCGCTTCCCATGATTTTGAGTGGTGATTTTAACGTTAACTTCAGTTTGCCAGAAGCTGAGCCGCTCATAACTTTTCTGAAAGATGAACTCAAGCTCGAAATGAACACTAATCGAAATGTTTCCACAACTAACAGTGGTACTGTTATTGATGCCGTTTTTCAACGATTTTTAAATACTTGGAAATTACAAGTATATGTGTCATACTTTAGTTTTCATAAATTTATTGTCTCCGCTCTTCCCCAAATTGAACAATAATAAATATTTTTGATAAAAACCTGCATTATTCCTTGTGTTAATGAAATAAAATTTTCATTAAAGATATAATTATTCGATAGAAAATTATTTCCAGTCATAACCGATTCATTTCTTTCAGGATTAAAGTCACTATTGCTTATTTACCATGATAACAAGTCAGATGTTACACATCGTATGCGACTACTGAAAGACTCGTTTATTAATTTTTTTTCTTCATCAAATCCATCCAACTTAGTTTTACAGTTTGCATTTAAATTTTAATTACTTTCGTCTTTTCATTTGTATTTGTTGGCCTCTATGTAGAGGCTTGTCTCTGAATATTTGTAGAAACAGGGAAAATATATTTAAGTAAAAGTAAGAAAAGACCGACATGCAATTTTTTTTTTTCGTTTCTAATTTTTTTAAGCATGTTAGTTTTATGTGTAGATACTGCTGCTATGGTCACACAAGCCAAGGCGAAACAAAATATGACCTCATTTATAGATGAATTAAAAATGAATATAAAAAATAAGTCAAATAAATTTTTCTTAGCTCATACTCTCCTAAAGTTCAGCTGTTTTGTTTGAAATGATTTCGGTCCCAAATAATCATTTTATTGTAACAAATACATCAATCTATTTTTTAATATTAGAGGGTATTGAAAAATAAGTTTACGGTCGGCGTGAAGCGTCTTCTAGCCACGAAAAGATGCATAATTGTTGGCGTCATTTTCAATGAAAATCAGGTTTTCCATTCATTATGGAAGCTGGTCACTCCTGCCGTGACCTAACAGTTTACTAAAGTAGCTGCATCAATTTTTTTGGAGAAAGTTTAATATATTTGTTTCTTCCCAGTACTTAGGTGCACTAAAAATTCACAACTCAAAATCAGAAGGCAGAGACAGCAGAACACTTTTATTTTGCATTCACCATGATTTCTCTTTTCCCTATGTATAGCGCTCGATGGAGACGTCCTAAGGCAGTTTTTTTTTTTTTTTTTTTTTTTTACAACATAGCACATCATATTATAATTTCTGAGTATTGCTTTAAGTATGGTTTTCATATACTCACAAGAATTAATAAACGAAAAGAAAATAATTCGATATATATGTAATTTGAAGTGAATTCTGTGGCAGTTATACGATAGAAAGTGTAAAGTTGTTTATAATAGTGTTAAAATATTTTCACCTGCATGAGTTTCTTTATCATACTTAACAAGTTTTTTTCAATTCATCATAAAAAAATTTTTTTAATGTATATAATTAAAATAATACGGCATGCATTTCAGTTCCGAATTTATTAAAGTCTTTATCAGAAAATTTATTAAGAATCTTATATGGCTCAGTTAATTCACTGACATATCTGATAACCTAATATTTCAATAATCAAAATTTAATTTACTTAATTATGTAAATTATTAACTTGCGAAATTAAACTAATTAGCAAAATGCAATGTTTTATTTTTCGTTCTGAAGGAGCCCTCGTTGCTTGATTGGTGACCTTCCCAAGGTA
Organism: Trichonephila clavata; assembly: GCA_019973975.1. Lineage (NCBI taxonomy): Eukaryota > Metazoa > Arthropoda > Arachnida > Araneae > Nephilidae > Trichonephila > Trichonephila clavata. Next base: position 63,027 of record BMAO01031432.1, on the reverse strand, counting down.
AACACTTTGCTTTCTTTCAGTAGTAAACACTAACCTCTCTGATGAAGGGAAGGGAGGGAGGTCACATTCTAAAAAACTCGCAGACATGAGCCACGAGAGGTAATTTCATTGAGGAAAATTAAAAATCTTTTGGTCTTTGGGAAGGGAGGTTGAACTCTCAAATATGTAGAATGATTAAAGGAGTGCCTGTTTCCTTGTGGAAACTTAACCTCCTATCATGAAGATTTGGGTGTAGCTTTAATTGGCTTTACCTTAGCCCAGTACTGCAGAATGAACTCTCAAATCTCCCCCTTGAGTACTCAGGTGCTTTCCTTTTATGCTCTCTGACATCTCCAGTAGAGGTGGTCGTGCACCGTACAGAAAATTCGTTCTTTCGAAACATTTTTTCCCTCAAGTTAGTGACATTAGTTGTTTACATTGTTTATTTGAAAATTTATTGTTGTTTTCTTCCCTTATTTTGCGTGTGACATTGTCTTATTCTACTGAAATCTGAAGTATTATATTATCCTGCGAAGTGTTTTGATAGTATCTTTTACGAATTCGGCGAAAATAAATTCCCAGCATAGTTTTGGGTTAGGGACTTTGGTACTAGTTTTAGTGAATATGTTCATAAACAGTTTTTCCTGACATGTAGCGCTTTTTTAATTATAGCTCATTTTTAATATGTTATGAATACACTGATTTTAAATAAGTTTTTAAACAGAGAAGTATATCCCCGGCTCCCTGAGGTCCGAAATCTCTCAGTCCCTTATCTTAGTCTCGTAAGACCTCGCGAAACTTGGACTTTTCATGCTTATGTCGAAGGATAATCGCACAGAGCTATTGTTCCAGACTGGGAGCTAGTGGACGGGCTTCCGTTGTGGTCATGCTTCTAGTTGATGTTAGATGCAGATGTTATTCAAAGTAAATTATCAAGTACATTTTCAACTGCGGCTGATATATCTTGGTTTCTTTGGAGTTGCCAGTGGCAAACCATAAATCAAAGCAGGGGCCTACCACCTGATCAGCCGTAAGGTCTAGGTCAGGGATGGCGAAACTTTTTGAGATGTGGGTCAAATTCTGTTCATAATTTTTTTAGTACTAGTTCGTGGGTCACTAATGCCCATTTGCACCAGAGTTAAGCTTAAAAATTTTTACCGGTTATTTTTAAAATTAAACATTTTTATAAAATTCATATATATCATTCATTTATATACCGGATGGGCGACAAAAAATCATTAGTAGCTGGTGCAAATGGCAATAAGTGTTTAAATGAATAAGGAATAACCAAAAAATTACACATACAATATATATATATATATATATATTATGAAATATTATTTATTACTTTATACTATATATACTTACCTCCGTCTGTGTACAGGCAATCATCTTACGTGTTTTATGCTATAATTACTATTAAAATATCGCTTTAGAAAATCAACATTGCCATCAGGGATTCTTCAAAATTTCCTTATTCAAACAGCAGCAACATATTTCACCGAAACAAGGATGACCACTAAATAATCACCAACCATCCGCGCCAAAAGTCTGCGTACACTTACAAAATAGAGCTTTTAAAGACCTTTCATTGTAAAATAATTGCACTAAATCATGCTTTTAAGTATTTATAAGCTTATTTAGGATTTGAAATTTGAAAACTTTTGTGGTTAAATGGCAGGCGACAGAATAGAGTTCGATATATTATTGAAAGAAAAATCCTCAGAAATCTTCAGAAAAGGGGAATATTTTTAAAGAAATTGCTGAATCTTTTAATGGAGACATTCATTGATTGAAAAAGTGCTCCTAAATTACAAATTAACTAAAATTTTAAACTCCACCCTAAGATCCGTCCGCCCGTCTACAGTGTCACCTCGAGAATCTCGCTTTGTAATACGCTCTATAAAAATAAATCCAAGACTATAAGCTTCACAAATAGCTAAAAGTGTGGCTGAGATATTCCAAAAATATGTGACTTTAACCACAATTCGAAGGGAAATGAAAAAGGATGACTATCATGGTTGAGTTGCACTCAGGAAACCATTCATCTCTCGAGTGAAAAGAGCAAAGACAAAGACTTTGACAAAAAACATCTAAATAGGACACATAATGATTCGAAAAATGTAATATATTCAATTGAAAGTTTTTTTTTTTTTTTTTTTTTTTGTAATTTGACTTGAAAAAGAACAAAAATATGCCTGCAAAAATTCCTGGACAGATCTTAAGAAAGAGAATCCTTTATCGGCTATCAAACATGGAGAAGGTGGCATAATGTTTGGGCAGGGCCGCCGCGTGGGTATTAGGCGCCCTTGTTCAAGTTGAAATTTGGCACCCCTTTATGGGGTTCTGTTGCACTCTTATAAAGTGCTACAAATAAAATAAGAAATACTCATTTATATAGTATTCGAAATTTGACTTTCGAACAGAAAAGCTTTAAAATTATAATATTAAAACACGTTTGTCTTATTGTTTTTTTTTTACTATCTCATAAATTTTAAAAACAAAAAGCAAAAATGATATAAAATTTTTAAAGTAAAATATAAAAATTAGAAAATATATTCAAATATTTATTCTCCTAGCTTTAGCAGCTACAAATGCTCGTATCAATTCCTTTATATTTAATTTATCCAAAATTTCGCTCTCAATAGATATAATTGACAAGTCCGATAATCTCTCCTGCGCCATAGTAGATCACATGTAGTTTTTCATAATTTTAAGTTTGGAAAAACTTCGTGTTCTCCAGAAGCCACCAAAACTGGCAGGGTTAAAGAAATCCGTAAAGCTAGGGCAATATTTGGAAATGTATGAATAAGATTGTTTTCTTAAATATAATTTAAAACATCAATAGGTGACATATACTCTTTGGTAAAACATCGGAAATATTTTATTTCTTCAAACAAATTTAATCCATCTATGTCCTTTTCATTAATATTTTTAGTATCCGTTAATTTTCGCTCTAATTCTTCACAATGTTTTAAAAGTTCATTGTCACTCCAGTTTTTTAAATTAGGTATATAGTGTACTTACTACCTTGAAGTAATTGTAATGTTCTTTTAATTGACTGAAACTTTCTGAAATTGAAGAAATAGTAGTGTCTAATATTATATTGTAAAATTCAACCTTAAACTTTTGTCTTGGATTGTTGATTGGTCCTTCGGTTTGTTCATCTCTAAACAGTTTCTTTTTAAAACTGTTTCGACTTCGTGGAAAATCAGTATCCACCTCCAAATCATCAGAAACGATACTTTCATTGGCAATTGCATGTTCATACGCTTCATCCGATCTACGATTATTTGAAGTAAATTTCAAATGCTTTACGATATGAGTAGGGCATTCCAGAGTAATATATTTCTCAAAAAGTAAGAATAATCTTAACACAAATGTGCGTATTTCAGTAACCAAATGTTCAGTGAATAATCTAGTTACGATAAATTTGAATTTTTAAATCTTTGTATGATAAAGACATAAACAATATTATATTTAGAATATGATGAATTGTGCAAATATAAATCACATCACAAATGTTGTACAAAAAGGTAAATGAAATTTTCAACAAAGAATAATTCTACAAAATTAAGGCAAAAAATTTCATATTAACCAGCCTTTCTATCATTTACACATGTTGTAAACATTAATTTACAATCAACTTTTGTTTCCTTGTTTATTATGAAAGCAAATCTTTCTGTTTCTGAAAGCTAGTTTTTCTGTAGTATCATTTGAATCAAAAATATTTTACCGCATTTATTTTTATAAAGAAAAATTCAGAGAATTTATAAAGTAAAATGAATTCTAGACTGGGGATCGGTATACTTTCAAGGAAGAATCAGTTGTTAGGGTAACAAGATATCGAAAGTATCAGACACCTACTTGATATGAGCTTCCAGGAAAAAGGTCCCCCATCCCAGCAACAGTCGCGTTAAGACTGTCATGCTCCAATTAATATTTTTTATATTATTTAAATCAAGTTTTACACAACAGGAATTAACATTTTCCATTCCTTCAAAAATGAAGAAATATTATAGATATTTTTTATTTATTTTTATTTCTATAGCTCAATGCAAGTGCGATCAGCGTCAAAATATCAATGCTAGGAATTAAACTTGGAAGCATGAAAAAAACTTCAATACCAGTACTACCTTAAGTACTACTATTTGGAATTTCATGTTTACACTAATAATTAAACTTTATAAAACTGTTCTTGCATAGTAAAGTGTGTTTTTGGAAGACGTATTCAAGCAAAGAAAACAAATATTGATGCATATTAATCAACATAAAAGTACTATAAAAGTCCATTGAAATATATGTATAAATATAGACGAAAATCTTAAAATTAGCTGATGCAACACGGAAAATTTACAAAATAAAATTTTTTTTTAATTAGATTTCATTAAGCTGGACATTACTTTTATTGCCTCCTTTGTAAAGGAAAGCAAATAATAAATGTATGTTTTGAATAATAGGATAAAAATGTTAATGATAAAATTACTATTTTAATATGATAAAAATGTTTGTACAATTTTTTACTTAAGGGAAAATACAAAACAAATCAAAAGTAAATTCATAATTACCGTTTGCAGTTATAAAGGAATGAAGTAAAATTGAAGAAATTACTGATTTAAAATTGCGTCAACTCTCTCTCTTTGAAAAAAAGTGATTTCCTGAAGGCAGTGGCGTAGCTAGGTATTTAAAGGCCCTGGTGCAAAAAAAAAAAAAAAAAAAAAAAATGAGGGCTTTTACTTGGTTGAATTTTCTCTAGTAAAAAAGTAAAAATATGGGAATATTTTAAATATACACAAAGCTACAATTTTTACTTACTGTCTTCTCTTTCTTGGCGTTGTTTGCGCTTAAACGCACCCCGCTTGGTTTTTTTTAATCTATATTTTTAGTTTTATAATTTATCTAATACTATTTGTATGTGCTCGAGTATTTACTGACGTTAAAAGGAAGCAGAAACGAAATGCTACGCTATAAAATGGCTGGAGAATCCCTAGCTATTAATTTATTCGGGAGGATCGAACTCACATCCAACAGAGGGCTTAGAGCTACAAAATAGCCCACCGAGATAGACAGAAAATGATGCAAAAAATATGCATGAACAAGAAAATTTAATACAATATTATTATAATTATTTATATAAAAAAAAACATATCTGCAAAAGAGCAGAGGAGGGGGGGGGATAACATTACATCAGTAAAATTACATCATACGAGAAGATTGCGAAATATTGAAACAGGAAACTAGCTTATTATGAATCATATTGTTATTAAAAATAGAATGTAACTAGGAAAGAATTGCTTCTTGTGTAGGTTTTTTAAGATGCAATAATATGTATGGTAAGAGTTTTCATGGAACTTGAAGTTTATTTTCAAATAACAGTCTATAAAAAAATGAAAATATTGAAATTAACAAGAACTTTTCAATAAGTAAAGTTCGCAACACTGAACAAACAACGAAAAGAATTTAGGTGAAATCCCTACAAATTCGAAATTACTTTCAACTGAATTGCGACGATTACACAGTTATGTGTTGCAACCTTTTATATTCCTATTTTAAATTTGGAAGAAATCGTAAATTCGGCTGCCCTTGTGTATAGATATCCTGCTTAGAATCTAAAGAAATTCATGATGCCAAAAAGAGTGTAGTAGATCACAATAAAGTAGTGTTTCTAAAACTTTCAATATTTGCGACCCAGTTTTCAGTCATAATTTTCATCGCGCCCCACTTCTTACAATAACAATGTACTGAATGAAATTATAATGTACTTTGATGATAAAACTACGATGCAATACAACTTTAATTATAAACGCACTAATTAAATAAATATCAAGTTTTGTAAATAAATTTTGTATATGACAAGCCCAAGAGAGTCACTAGTAATTACTGAACTTGTTTTTAATTGAATATTGATAAATTATTTATCAAATACTTTGTGCAGAACTGATACATTTATAAGTAGTGCGTATTATATCAGTTTGAATGTGTATTTCACTTTTTATTATATAAGAATATATTTTGTTTTATAATTATTTTAAATTGCAAATTATTTCATTAAATTGATAATTATTTTAAATATTTTATTTTCGATTTTTTGTAATATGCTCGCGCTTCCCCCCTTCCCCTTCAAGTAGGGTTATTAAGCCCTCCTTAGGGGGCGCGCCCCATAGTTTGAGAAACGCTGTGGTAAAGATTTTATTTCGAGATTTGAGAACAATTTAATAACAGGTATACATGACACAAAATATGATTTGGGGAAGAAAAGCCAAGCGATTTACATAATATTTTGGCCAATAGTGAAACGAAGATTTGATAATTTAGATATAAAAATGAAAGAGAATAATTGGCTTTTTAATAAACGATGGGCAGCTGCACGTTCTCTGTAATTTTAATTTTTTTCTTTTTTTTCACCCTTGAATTTTTTACGCCTCCAAATCTTTTTCGTCCTAGGCATGTGCTTAAGGTGACAGAACACCTTTAAAACTCAATTTTCGGTCAAAATATCGATTTTTCGTTTTTGATCAAATATTAAAATTCAATCTTTTATCTTTCTAAATCTGTAAAAATTTTGTTTCTAGCTTAATTAGAAGCCAAGTTACAGCTTTTTTAATTTTACTTGATCATGAATTTCTCTGACCGGAAATGCCTTTCTGCTAACCGGAAGTGGCCAAAATTGTTTATTTACGTTTCTCTTTCATGGTATATGACATGAAATATGAAAATTAATATACAAATATTTTGTCAGAAATTAAAATAGAATATTTGAGAATAAATATAAATGTATTTGGAAATACATTTTCCCTTTTTTATGTAGGAAATCTGGCATCAAATTTGTTGTTTAGTGACTTTGTTTACATATATGTTTGATTTTCATACTGAAAGAATCGACAGCGTAGAAAGTTAAAAAATAATTCTATTCTGTTTTATTTTTGCTTGAAAATGGTTAAAAGTATTGCTAGAAAGCGTAAGAGACAATTTTTTGGAAATAAATACACAAAAATTTCCGAAAATAACAGCAATTCAACACCTGTTCCTGAATGCACTGCTAGTTCTTCAAAATTGGGAAATGAGAGTATGTCAACTGCAGAAGAAATGCCTGGTCCTCTGTTTGGTAACAGAATCATTGATCTTGAGCTTATTGTGGATGCATTTTCTAAACTTTGCTGCCCAAAATGTTTTGCTGAAAAAGTAGAGCTTTTTGAGGATTCCATGTATGGATTATGCTCTCATTTTACACTAAAATGTAAATGCTGTGACTTTTTCTTTGCATTTGCTTCATCAAAAAAAGTTGTAAATGCACCAGTCATAAATACCAGGCTAGTATATGGTATGCGGCAGATAGGCAAGGGTTTTGCTGGTGCATTTAAATTATGCTCAACATTAAATTTGCCTCGACTGAGACAAAAACTGCTTTCAAAAATCAGGAAGCAAAGCTTTTAAAAGTGGTCCAGGAAGTAGCTGAGGAATCCATGAAAAAAGCTGCTACTGAAATTGTGGATATAAAAGAAAATTTTTCATCTGATTTTGTAAAATGTGGCATATCTGTGGATGGCACATGGCAGCGTAGAGGCTATACGTCTATGAATGGTTGTGTTGCTGCAATATCAGTTGATACTGGTAAGGTGTTAGACGTAGAAGTTATGTCGTCCTACTGTCCTACATGTAAGAGACTTCAGACTATGCCAAGAAACTCTGAATATGAGTCGTCAAAAGCCGACCACATATGTCAGTGTAACTTCACGGGATCTTCGTCAAAAATGGAAATTGTGGGGGCTTCACGAATATTTCTTCGTTCAGAAAAAAACCGCAGACTTCAATACACGCAATATTACGGAGATGGTGACTCAAAAGCTTTCATGAGTGTGAAAGACACTTATGGAATGAACAGTGTGACAAAGTTTGAGTGCATTGGCCATGTACAAAAGAGAGTGGGCTCGCGTCTAAGAAAGCTAAAAACAAAAACTAAAGGACTGTCTGGTAAAGGCAAATTAACTGATAGTTTTATCGACCGACTTCAAAATTACTACGGAATTGCTGTACGCAGTAATGTCGGTAACTTAAATGCCATGCAGCAAAATGTAATTGCTGCGTTATATCACTGTGCATCAAGTGATAAGAAACCGATGCATGGTCAGTGCCCAATAGGGAAAGACAGCTGGTGTTATTTTCAGCGGGGGGTGGCAAATGGAACAAAATGTACCACAAAATATGCTGGTTTATCAAATGATGTTTTAAATAAAATTAAACCAGTATATTTAGAACTATGCGACAAACAGATATTAAGTAAGTGCTTACATGGACGCACGCAAAATGCAAATGAGTGTTTTAACGGAATAGTCTGGCAAAAAGTTCCGAAAGAAGTATTTGTTTCGCTCAAAACAATTAAATTTGGGTCGTATGATGCTGCTATACATTTCAATGAGGGATTAAATGGGTGCCTCAAAGTTTTTAATAAGATGAATATTGAAAATCCTGGGGTGTTTACCTTACGGGGATATAAACATTTAGATAAATGCAGAATCCGTGAATCGATTCATAACGCAGACCCCAAAACAAAGAAACATAGGAAAATTTTACGAGCCCTTAAAAAGAAAAGAAATATTGTTTTAGAAGTTAAAGATGGAGAGAATTATAAATCTGGTGCATTTTAATAAGAAAGTAAGTGTTTTTCTTGTAATCAGATTAGTTTAATGTTAATTTTGTCGTTTTCTCAAAATGAGTTTTTTTACATTTTTTCTTACCGCAAAACACAATATCTCAAAAAGTTATGCTTGGATGAAATACAAATTTTATATATATGTTTTTTAAATACTAATACAGGGAATAGACCTCTCTTAAGATTTTATGTTGAGTAGAAATTTTTTTATACAGCAATAAAGTGAAAATTACAATAGCTTTTAAAGAAAATTTCAACGTTAAGAAGCTCGAAACACAATAGCTTCTCACGTAATGGTTATATTACCAAAATAAGTGTCTATTCCCTAGATAAGGTTGTATGCTATATTATTCAATTTACAAAATGTCAATATATTTATTTTATTTTCAGTTATCATGTTTTGCGTAAAGTCTTATTTTTGCTTATTTTTTCATAAAATACCCCTTTCACAGAAAAAATGTGCACTAATAAGACTTTACTTGGGTGTTTTTCTGATTTTAAAGACCCATAAGGTCATAAAATATGCATTAACAGGCAAAATTCAGGTTAATTCAAAAAATTTTCTTCGAAGGTGTTCTGTTACCTCTTAAGCAGAAAAGTAGGCTTGGTAGCTGGGAGTACGTTACGCCACTGGACAACGGTCATCACATCACTTTTGCTAATTGACATGCAGTTTGAAATTAACTGTTTTTCGAAGGGAATGTACGGGAATAATATTTGACGATATTAAAATTATCCGGATCATGATCTTATTAAGACAGAGTCGAGAACGCGAAATGAGGCCCACACTGAGAGCGAGGTCCTGGATCCGGGCCTAGTTGGCCCATGCCTTGAAACGTACCTACTACAATACAATACAATTTTAATTATAAATCGCACAATTTATCAAGATAAATATTTTGTATATGACAAGACCGGGGAGTCACTAGAAAAAACTTGTTTTTAATTGAATATTGATAACTTAATTATCAAATACTTTGTGCAGTACTGATACATTATAAGTGTTGAGTATTATATCAGTGGGAATTTGTATTTTATTTTTTATTATATAAGAATGTATTTTACTTTGTAATTATTTTAAATTGTAAATTATTTAATCAAATTGAGATAATTATTTTCAATATTTTGTTTTTGATTTTTCGCGATACGTTCGCGCCCCCAAGTAGTGGCTACCACGCCGTCCTGAAGGGCGCACCCCACAGTTTAAGAAACGCTGCAATAAAGATTTTATTTCGAGTTTTGAGAACAGTTTAATAACTGGATACATGAAGCAAAATATGATTTGGAGAAGAAAAATCAAGCGATTTACTTAATTTTAAAAATGTACATATTTTATCATTGCAAACAAAACAAATACGTTGAGCCACAACATCTTCTCAGCATATAATGAATAAAAATTTATGCCGATACAAATTATTCCCAATTCCTGTTGTTACATGTAACAAATTCTTATATTTTGAACACATTCAGAAAAAATGCGCGAACTCCACACGGAACGTGTTTTTATTGTTGGTATCGGAAATCAAATTTTGTTTTACACAGACGAAAACAATCCGCAGAAACAAAAACAAAATTAAATTAAAATATAAAATTCAAAAAAATAAAATCTTATTTTATTGCTAAAAAAATATAAAACATGCAAAATTGCAAGTTTTTTTTTACAACTTTTATGTAAGTAATATTAAATTAAAAAAACTATAAGTACTATAAATTTTGGCGCCCCCTGCCCCAGGCGCCCTTGTGCGGTGAACAATTTTGCCACCCCCACGCGGCGGCCCTGTGTTTGGGGGTGCATTGGAAGCCTTTTGGCTAGTAATCTGGAATTTATTGAATCAACAATGTACAAAATTGATTACTTTAACTTATTGAAGTAAGATATCAGGGCAAGCGCCGAGAAACTTGCGGTGATTGATGATTTTTACTTTCAGCGGCACAAAGGTACCGAGCAAATGACTCCCATTGTGAAGCCGTGGGTGTTCTGACTTGGCTCAAACCTATCCCGCAGGCCATCCTAGTCCCCAGACCTAAGCACAATACATCATTTATGGGGTTTACTCAAGTGAATAATCGGGGAAAACGTAATAACATCCATGGAAATACTCAAATCTGTCATAGTAGAAGAATGGAACAAAATATCCACAGATGAGGCAACTAAGCTAGTTAAATCCCTGTCATATATGATGAGAGAGTTATAGAAAGAACGGAATAGCTTAAAAAGTATTAACTTTTAGTTACAATCCATTATTGTAAAGGTTTTTTTCCGGTGAACGCAGACTTTTGGCGCACACCATTTGTGTCGCTCTGAAGTTATAAATATTTGTATTATTTTATGTAATGTTCAGGTGATTGTTGCTTATACTATTTGAATTAATGACGTTAGATGTATCAATAATAAATAGTATTGATTCAGAAAGACTTCATTTAATTAGCCATTTTTGGATGAATATGAAAGATGATCGCCTGTACGCAGACTTTCGGAGGCAAGTGTATATGTAAAACAAAATTGATTCTAAAGTATATAATGAAATATCTTTCGCAGTTTAATTTCAGACAGTTCTTTAAAATTAAGTTCATATTTTTTATTCATTAGTTTAACGCATTTTGCAGTTAATTAGCTTGCAGTTCCCTCTCAAGCCTATTTCTATTAGAAGATTTTACAAAGTACATTGAAGAAAACAATTTTTCACACGAATATGTGGACCCAAACATTGTTAAAAGAGTACATTATTTAGTGTTTTCATTGATATAAAATTATTTGGTAAGGAATCCCATACGTTTAATGTAATATTTTCAATTTTAACTATGAAATCAATATTCACAGTTTTCCTTCTTCTTCAAAAATCAAGTCTTCGAAATTAAAATAATTTCATTTGCAAATTATCGATACCTAGCCACATAGATTCGGTTAACTGCATTATTTCAAATTCTGTTTTGTATGAATATAAAATTAAGTGAAATGTATTTTCCAAACTTTTAAGTTGATTGAATTTAACCTCAAAAGCTTGTTTTATTTCCTGAATAATCATTAAATATTTTTAATTGTTTTTTCTAATGGGAACGGAGTTTTCAAAGTTATTGTGTTTTGAATTTTTTTTGTAATTGAGGAAAATATTTCGTGATTTTCATTTCCAAATCCTTATTAAAGATGTAAAGTTTCGTCACAAATATTTTAATGCTTTCAAACATTATGAAAACAATTAGACCATGCCCTTGAAGTTTTTATTCGATTCATTAAAATGCTGAGAGATGTCGCATAAAAATATTAAATCATTTAACCAAAGTATATTGGATAATTCGGTGAAACTATTGTCTTTCTCAATTAAAAAGAGCTTAATTTCTTCTAATATTACAAAGTGATTTTCGACTTGCCCGAATGCAAGTCATCGCCCGTTGTTGTTTGTCAAAATCCCTGAATATTGGCCTTCAGTTTCCTCTAAGAAATGAGCAAATTGCTGTTTAACAAAGAGCTCTACTGACATTAAACTGGAAAATATTTTTAAACCATGCTTCGCACATAAAGCTTGCTCGTGTACTTTACAATGAATTCAATCAGTGAATGTGAAATATTTTGCTTAAGATACTGAATAAATCCAATGTTTTCAATACCATACTAGGTGCACGATCCGATGCAATAGAAACTGTTTTCTGAAGGTCAATATATATTTCTTTAAATGCAATATCAAATTCTTTAATAATATGTTTTAACCAATATCAAATTCTTTTATTACAAGCTTTTATTTAACTTACACTGTATGTATGTATGTAATTTATTCGGGTGGAATCTTGCAACTCAATTTTGAAGCTGATATCTTCACCACATTGAGCTGAAATTTTGCATACACGTTTAGTTTGGATGACAATGCATGTTTTGACCATTTATATTCCGATATTGCAATTAATTAAAAAATATATTAATTAAAAACGTTAAACTAGTTTTGGGCGCCAACTTCGATATATCAGCATTGTTGTAATTATGTTATTATTACAACAATTGTTATTATTACTCAGTCCTACGCTCTTCTCTATGTTTTTGGCTGGAGTGGAAAAGGTGATTACTGAGAGTAGCAGTATTGGTTTATTTGCAGATGATATTGTCCTTTGGAACTCGAGTCATGACGTACCTTCTATTGAGGTTAATCTATCCCATTGCCTAAGCAGAGTTAATAACTTTGTGACTGACCACAAATTATCCTTTAATCTCACGAAGTCCGTGACCAGTTTCTTCACCACCAATAGACATCTATATAAATATCAACCAACTGTTTTTATAAAGGATCAAAAACTCTCATACATAAAACATCCTCGATATCTAGGTTTTACCTTAGACCAAGAGATTCTTTGCAATCGGCATATAGCGGACTTGGTTAGCAAAAGTACAAAACGTCTGAATATATTGAAATATATCTCTGGGCGTGATTGGGGTGCAGATGCCTCTACTCTGAAAATTACCTATACTGCCTTGGTCAGGCCTGTTTTGGAGTTTCGTTCTGCCATTTTCTTTAGTGCCTCTGATTCTAACCTTAAGAAACTTGAAAGAATACAGCTGAGTGCTGCTCGAATCATCGCAGGTCTTCGTAACAGCTGTCCTAATAACTTAGCTCTATATGAGTGCGACCTTCAGCCTTTAGATACGAGAAGAAGTTATTGCTTGACCAAGTATTTCAACAAACTGCTCAGTTATGGTGATCAACACAGAACCTCTCATTACTTAACAAATTGGACAGATAATCAAAGGTTGAAACGGAAAAGCCCCTTCTCCCAAGCACTTGCACAATACCTGAGTTTTAATGTGGAGTATCACTGCCTGACATCCATTATCAATCCTGTCATTGGACTCCCGGGAGTCACGTTCCATACTACTTTAAGTATCAATGTCAATAAATTGTCTGACCACCCCGAACTTCTAAAACAATTGGCTCTGGAGGTGATTGATGGGATTCCACTGGACGCAGTGAAGATCTATACTGATGGCAGTAAGGGAGAAACAAACACTACTGGCAGTGGAGTTTTGATTGAACTACCTGGCCGCATCATCAAAATTCAGAGAAGAAATGCTGATCACGCTTCTGTCTTCAGAACGGAGCTAATAGCTATCCTGTGTGGTCTTTCATTGATTAATAACATACAAGGGCAAGCCTTTTCTGAAATTTGGATCCTGACAGACAGCCGATCTTCCATTCAACATTTATCGAATTGGCCATCTATCGGTGACAGCACCAGCAGGAGTATTCTGCACCTTTTTAAGCAGCTTTCAGATCGGCACCCTATCCATCTACAATGGGTCCCTTCTCACGTAGGCCTGCCCGGGAACGAAGAAGCGGATGATCTTGCGAAAGCGGCTGCCAGTGATCCTGTAGACCCGGGAGACCACATGGTCCTTACGTCAACCGAGATCTACTCCAGGGCTAAAGAATTGATATGTAGAACCTGGGTTGTCCCTCCTGTACACCCATGGTATTTTCAAAGACATCCTGGATCCGCCATATCATTCAAGGGTTCCAGATCGTATCAGACGGCATTCTCGCGATTTTCGACTGGTCACCTGAGGTGCATGAATTTTGAAGGTGGTAAAAGAAGCTACCCAATTTGCACCAAATGTGAAATCAGTCCTTTTTCTCCCCAGCACATTCTGCAATGTGTGGGGTTTTCATGTGAGGAGGCTGTTGCTTCTCCCCTGCTGTTCCTAGACTTTTTGAAGATAAATGGACTCATGGATCTGGTCTAGTTTCACTAGACCAGATGGGGATTAATCCCACCACCACCACCACCATTACAACAATAACAAAAGTTGGCATCGAAAATCGGTTTTCAGCCAAACTGGAATTTCATAACGTTGCGCTATTGACTGTATTAATTAACTTTGTCTAAAAA
>BMAO01031432.1:0-42038 GCA_019973975.1 Trichonephila clavata | reverse complement strand
GAACAGTCATGAAAACATAACTGGAGAGGTGAAACATCTGATATGAAAGAATGTTGAAAACATAACGTCATCCGATTATCAATGGCGTATAATGTGATTTGCAACGAATCATTTCACACATAACTAGTTATTTTAATACTTGTTGATGTGATGTGATGTAATAAATCTAAAATATGATGCTGGGTTTATGTGTTATACTTAAAATGTTATGAAGTAAATGAGGAAAAATGCTAACAAATTTAAAACTACAGTTAAGGTTATTGTTGGTTTGGTCTGGGAAAAAACATTTCTTATCTATACAAATAAATAAAATTGAAGTGTCTGTTTGTAATTTCAAATTAGCAGCTTTTTACTTAATGCACTAAAAGTATATACGGTACTCATAACAAAAAAAACAATTTTTAAAATTTTTGTCTGTCTGTCTGTCTGTTCCGGCTAATCTCGGAAACGGCTGGTGCGATTTTAAAAATTCTTTCACTAATGGAAAGCTACATTAACGGGGAGTAACATAGGCTATATTTTATTCCGTATTCTTACGGGAACGGAAACTATACGGGTGAATGTGAAACTGAATGCCAAGATGAACGCCAAATTGAACGCCAAGATGAGCTAATGAAGTCGTTGTTTTGGTTACTGGCGACCGATGCTCTTCATGAGACATAACAGTGTTACGCGCACATGATAATGCGCTGACACGTGCCATATTTTTTTTTTATGATAGTTATCTCACTGTTCAGTTAAGTAGAGCATCGGCTGTTTCGGATGCACTTTTAAAAATAATAAATCAAGGCTTCATAAGTAAAAAGCAATGCAAGAAACAAAAAATTGATAAGTTTTACGGTTAGTTTTTAATCCTTTCTTTTTTTTTATTTACATTTTTAGTCACATTTCAACAATAGTTATTATAATCCCAATCTATATCTATACAAATAAATAAACTTGAAGTGTCTGTTTGTAATTTCAAATTAGCAGCTTTTTACTTAATGCACTAAAAGTGTATACGGTACTCATAACAAAAAACCAATTTTTAAAATTTTTGTCTGTCTGTCTGTCAGAATATAAACAGATATATTTATAAAACATCATGAAATACCCAGCGAAGCGGGAGGGTAACGGCTAGTTGAATAATATTTTTGGAGGTTCGTACGGAAAAAAAAATAAATCACATAATGCATTTATTCATTATATTATTAAGGAAATTATTAGCATCATGTACTTTAAGACTGTCTTCGGCTGATGTTAAAGAATAGGGACAAAATTAGGAATATTTTTAGATATAAAAGTATTATAACATTAATATTATATTCTGGCTTCACTATCCTGTAGAGCAGTGATTCCCAAAGTAGTCTATATAGACTCCCAGGGGTCTATGACAACAGATAAGGGGTCCACGTCAGCCAAAAAATAATTTGGGGGTCCATGAAATTTAAATGGGAGTCTACGATAGTGACTCTCACTAAATCAGATCATGACTTTAATTTTTAAAAAAATTTGATCAAGTGGTAACCAGATTTACCTATTTAACAAATTTTTTGCTAAATTTAATGAAGTTAATTTGCAGTTACAAGGACCATCATTTCGACGTTTCTTGCTCTAATTAAGATAAGGAGAGTATTATGTAAGGAGAGTCTCAATTTGTCACAAACAATCTGCCAGGAAAAGGACGTTTTGAACTACGTTCAACAACTAAATGTCCTTTATTCAGACTTTGAAACTAGGTTTGAGAATATTTTGACTATATATATGGTAATACCACAGTAGGCATTTAATTAATATAGTTACATTGACAGAAATAATAAATATCATATTACAAGAGGACCGGATCAGAATAGGCACTAAGAAGATCTAAAGTAAAATTTAGAAACGGATATCAGCATTTTAGTTACACCAGAATGGATGAAGCACCAGATTCATCGCTCCATTAAAAGCATTTGTTTGTTGCTCAGTTACTTTATGTAACAGTTATTTAAGTATTAATTTAATTTTTATTTAATTAGTTAACATGTGTGTCTTAGGATTTAAACACTATACTTCACGACAGTTAGAAATTTCATTATTTTAAAGTAAGTATAGCTCTATACCAGCTGTCAAAAGATATTTAAGTTGATAAACTTTCAAATTTCATTATTAGGTAATAGGGGTTTACCAAACCGAAAAACATGGCAAGGGTCTATGAGACAAAGTTTGGGAACCTCTGCTGTAGAGAATCACTTATTATCATACTACTCATTTTCATTCGATTTGACACATTTTTTTTTATAAAATAGGTTTCGCATTTTTCTCCTATATCGTAATGCTAAATGAGCTACCCCTTTACATGGAAAAGGAAAAAGATTATTTATGAAATATTTTGAAATTTTCAAAACACTATATTATAAACAAATGCATGAGTTACGTCACAAATTTTTGAAATAATTGAGACATTTTTTTCTGTCCGAAAAATGTGCTCCGCGTTAGGTTCACGCTCTCGTGCATATGGCGAAAACAGACTTAAGAAATTCGCATTATTTGAGATTTCGTTAGAAAAAGTCAATCTTTACTTAATTATTCGAAGAAAAATAGCATTCTGACTTTAGAATCTACTGAACAAATTAATTAAAAGGCGTTCAACAAAAAATGAATACAAAGATAACAAAATTTAAAAACAATAAGTCATTTTAAAGTTCAATAAGCTTCTTTAGCCAATAAGATTCTTAAATCAATAAGTCTAAAAAATAAAGTTAAATCAGGAAAATTAATTCCTTATCAATCAATTTATTTTAAAGCATTAATATTATCATCTGGTTCAACGTCGGCTGCCTTCAGAACTTCATGGAACATTAAATCTATAATTTTGTATTTGGTGGACCATTAATATAAATCACTGTATGGCTCGGCGTTGCACGGGCTTTCATCGAGTACATACATATGTGCAATTGACAAGAAAACGTACAAAATGACAAATGAAATTGATATAAAAGAGTCTATTTTATTTTTTTTAACATTTTCAACTACCTTTTTTTTAAAAAAAATAATGATCATCAATTTTGTAATATTTTTCTAAATAATATAGGCTAACTATGTTTTGTTCATTATTTACATATGTGTGTAAAATATGTTTCATATTCAAGAAATATGTTTATAAGATGTGGTATGTAGACGAAGAAATTACAAAATTATGCTATGTTCAGTAAAACACACAAAGGAAAAAATATTTTAAAATTAAAATTACTTTTATAATTTTAGAAAATGCTTAAGTATCATTATAAGGCATAGAAATAGGTTGGAAATTAATAATGAATCAGAAAACTTATTTAATAATGTGAAATGCACTCGAAAAAGGTTACTAATTATAAAGTAATTATCTAAAAAATAAACATTAATTTATTTATGTATTACACATATTTAGTGTAATTTCCCATTTTCTGTAGACCATCGGTTGGGGACCACTGATCCAATTCACTAAACCAAAGGAGGAGTAAAAATATCAATAGAAATATTACGTGATATTGAAAACGCTACTAAAAATATTTTTAACACATTCTATGCGCGTGACTGATTTTCAAGTTTCAAAACACGTTTCAGGTTTTCTCCTTTCTAATCTCTTTTACAAAGGAAAGACTTAGCTCTTCGAACAAATTTAAAAATTATTTCTATTAAAATGATTATTAGTTAAAATATTTGCGATTGTCTACTACTAAATTGACAGTCACGTCAATAAATGTATAATGTGACTTTACAGGTATTAGAAATAAATGGTTTATATAAAAGTTTGTGCATTAAACTATTTTGGCAAAAGGAAAAGTTCCATCGATATACTTTGTGTTCAGGGTGTCCTATGAAAGGCTTCATTAACTTGAAATCACATAACATCGAATAATGATAGATGGAAGGAAAACAAATGGTATTGTTAATACGGAACCGTAGCAAGGTCGTAACACATTGGATGGGAAAAATCGGTTAACTGTCCTTGGACCAAATGCGCATAAAAAGAAACAATAAAAACGCCAACGATTTTTTTCTAGCAGCATACCATTTCTCCCTTCTTCAAATGCATTCAGTTCAAATTTGAAGTCATTCTGAACAGTGGTTCTTTTTTTACAGCATATTGAAAGTGGAACTTTAATTACAATCACCCTGTATATAAGATACATCCCAAGCTATTATTCAAGTCGAGAAATGCTGATGATGCACCTGAGCCTTATTTTTAACAAAAATAACTTAACTTCGCAACAAGAATTTAAATTTCAGGCTGAGAAAGAATGACTATCCTTTCCACATCTTTGCACCAGTTTAAATAAATCCACAAGCGTTAATTTTCCTCAACAAAACTTACACACAAAGACAGCGTTTTAAAATCTATTCCACCAGGGAAACTCTTCTTTTCAACAACAATCTTATCTGATCTCCAGGAGGAAAAGGACAGCGAGCGAGGAAGAATTAACCGTTCTATCCAACCGAAATATTCGTCCTCCCTCGATTCTATTCGGAGAAGAGGCATTCTAATCTGCGGCTAATAAGCCCAGATGGAGATTCTAATCCAAGTCTTAAAACTAGATAGTCCTTCGGTTCGCTCTCCTATCAACAGATCACGCAACAGACTGCGACGACCCCTTTATTCTACCCCCCCCTTCTAGTCATGAAGGGGGGCAAGGATCGATGCTCGTGACAAGGGGCTGCCTAAATGGAAATCGAATGGAAATGCTGAAGAGAAAGAACGACGTCAAATCGTTTGGTATTACGGGAGGGTGGTGAAAGGGAGAGAATTGAATCGGATCTTCTGTGGATTTTGGGTTTTTCCGTTTCGGGTGTTCGTATCGATTGAATTAGTTCTCGTTAGTTAGGTAATGGAGGGGTAACGTGACGCGTGAAATTAGAATAGTTAAAGGTAAGTCGAGTGGTTTTAAAATCGATTTTTATCGGGCGTTGAAAGGATAATGTATAGGATGTGGATCGGAGAAGGAAATTAAAATTGTTAAAGGATGTTAACTACGTTTACTTATAAGTGTTATAATTTTGGAGAATAAATTAATGACCATTTGATTGAAGTTATCGACTGAACCAGAAGAGGTTTTGTAGGGAACATATTTCGAAGTCGCAGACTTTCATCTTTTATTATTTAAAAGGATAAATTGATAAGAACTTTTAACCATTAATAAGGGTTTTTGTTTTAGCATTTAGTTTTTAAGTAATGCTTTTGTTTTGTTGTTTACTTGACACAAATATAAAATTTTGAACAAACATGTTTATCTTTTACTTCAAACCTTTCGATCAAACTCGCACTTATTAGTTAGCTATTAATGGTCTATTACGCATTTTCAATGCTGGGAGAAAGCAGGAAGTAGCTACTGCCGTATCAATGACAAGGGGTCCCCAAGCTACAGGGGCTCAACATATTTAAGCAAAAAATAGTGAAATTTTAAAGGGAACACAATCAAATTTTTAATACAAGCCCATTTAGGACAGCTACGCCAATGGGAGAAAGGGTCTTCAGAAATCTATGGGCAGTAGCGCACACAAAAATTTTCAAGGGGGAGTCCATGGTCAAAAGTCCCCAACTTGTATCATACCTCAAGATAAAACCAATAGATCCTGATTTTGTTAACAAAAAACAGTAAAAAATAAATTATTGATTAATAATTAGCTTTAATTAATAAAATAAATTGTCAATTACATGTACTTAATTAAATTTTACTTAGAAATATATAGGATTATCAATCGAAAAAAACTAAATGGCTTGGGGGGGTCTGGGCCCAGGACACCCCCTTGTGTGCGCCACTGCCTATGGGTGTATATATTTCTTGGTGAAGAAGTGTTTATTAACGTCGCACTTCGAAACAACATGTGACGATTATTGGCGAAGGCTTCATAGTTCTAAGTCTCGGTAACCAGACGAGAATGGTGCCTGAGCTGGCATCCCTGTATCCAAACTACTAAAACGGGAGGATTTCGAGTTTCGACCGATTTAACGAGCATCAGCCTCTCTACACGAAGGTTGGGTGTAGGCTAGTGATTCACAACCTTCTTTTGGGGGCGGTACTCTTTTAACAATTTCAAAATTTGGCGGCAGACTAACAATAAAATAAGTTTAAAAGAATCTTACTCATCTATAATTCACTATGGTTTACGATAATAATATTTTATGATAAAATAGAAAGAGATGTAAAAGATAAGACATAACTTTTACCAAGAACATTGAGACATTTGTCATATCACTTGATAAGCTTCAAAAAGCCTTCTAGGAAAAACTCAGAGCTTTGCATATGGAAGAAGCGTTTAACGTCTTGCTTGACTTCAGCATTCCTTCCAAAGCGTCTTCAGGCGAGATTCTTCTTCAAAGCCGGAAACAGATGAAAGTCACTTGGTGCGAGGTCAGGACTGTATGGTGTAGATGCTCCCAACCAAGAGTTACAATACAGTTTTTCTTTGCCATCGTAACAACAGAAAGCCAGATTTGAGAATCCCAGGCCGCGTTTTTTCAGAATCGTCTCTTTCAATTTCGACAGGGTGTTAAAGTTCCGCGTAGCATTGATGGTTCCAACCTCCAAGCAAAAGTAAATGCTTCTTCCGTGTTCAAAGCTCTGAGTTTTCCTGTAGGATTTTTGAAACTCAACAAGTGGTATGAAAAATATCTTAATATACTTGGTACTTAAGATGAAAAATTTAGCTATGTCTTGTCTTTTATGTCTCATTCTATGTCTTAACTTTCATACTCACTCTGACCACAGTCGACAGGGAAAAATTATTCACCAACTCAAACTCGTAGTTATAAGAATGCGTTTGATGCCAAATTTAAGCTTGATGATTTTTTTATAATTCTGTTTATATTTGGAAGTAAAAATCATAATGCCACTCTCATTTCGTCATCTACATTTAAGTCTCGATTTTTTTTCATTTTTATATTTGTTAATGTTAAAAATCCGAATTCCCGCAAATAATATGCAGAAAATTGTAACAATATTTTTAAAGTTTTTTTTTGGTTATTATGAAAAAATCGCCTCTAATTTTAATTCAAAATGAATTAATTGACTCTTCCGAATGTTTTGAAATTAAATCTCGATTATTATTACAGAACAAAATTAGTTTATTTTATTTTATTCCTCTTCATTCAAAGTTAGCTCATTTACAAATGTATCCGTTATTACAAACGGATTACGAACCCAACCAAATTTTTTACTATTTATCTATCAACCAAAGGATGTTAAGTATACCACGAATACCCTTAGTTTATTTCTATATAACAGGTCGAATGATTCGATTCCGGATTTTCCCCCCAAATATTATAACTAATAATAATTGTAGAAAAATGGCGCACTTTTTAAGAACTTGGCGGCACAGTGTTTGAGAATCACTGGTCAGGCACTAGGGATCGAACTCATGGCCCAAAAAGAAAATAAAAGTTCAAAAATACAAGCGGTCCGTTGCTTCAAAAAAAAATAACGTGTTTTTTCCCCCCTATAAATTTTTTTTTTTTTTGAGCAGAGATAATTACAATCTGAAAATTATCATATTGTAAAAAGCCCATACCAAACTTCATAAAAAGTGTTAAATAACTTGAGGATGAAAAATTAATATTAATAGTAAAATTTTAAAAAATGACGACTTCAAAACATACAGAATGCTAAATAAAGGTTTTTTAACGGTAAAAGATAAATCAAATAGATAGGAAAGATAGAAAATGAGTAGAACAGATAACGATGTAGATAATCTCAATAACTTAAAAAGACGATGATAACAAAAGCAAAAACGATATTTGTAGAAACTGATGGTAAAACTAATGTATAGAATAAAAGATAAGTAATTATTTTCAGTCACATTACGATATATATAAAACTAAGGAAGCATTGCACAGCATTTATTTCATTTTATTCATTCAAATCGTTTGCCACCGCTTTATATATTTCACATTTTTTCCTCTCCTAAACCAAAATATATAAAAATAAAATAAAATAAATAAATAAAAATAAAAGATGAGAAATAAAAATGAAAAATAAAATTAAAAAATAAATAAAAATGAAAAATAAATAAAAAATAATAAATAAAATGAAGAAGAATAAATAAAAATGAAAAATAAAATAATAATAAAAATTAAATAAAACCTCATTTTGATTCAAGCTGTATTGCGCTCTTTTCGACACAATCAATGTCATATAATAATACTTTGTATTTTTATAATGTAAAAATTTCGTGGTTATGTAATTAATAATTAAGATTAAAATTTTATATATTTAGTGGCGATATATTCGAAAACTTCTTATTGGATGAACTTTCCAAGAATGTGTTACGTAAAAAAAAAAAAAAAAAAAGATTAATTTATACGAGGAACAAATTAAAAAAAAATAGATTCGCTTATTTAATTGAAATAATCAAGTAGCAATACACACACACACAATCCAACAAAACATTGCCTCGTATTTATTTTGTTCGCAAATAAAAAAAAAAGTGAAGTTTTTGCTCTTAAAGCGTGAAATTGTAAAAAAAAAAAAAATGCCTTAAAAAAATACTATAAAAACGAATTAATAAAAAAAAAGTTGATGGGGAAAATGGAAGGAAAGCAAAGGGAAAAAAAGTTTCTCAAACTGCGGAGGGGGATAAATAACTTAAGAAACGTGTTACTGAAGCATTAATTTTTAATTTTTTTAAGTTTGAAACAAGCCACTAAAAGTGACTCAAAAATAATAGAATTAAAAATTAAAAACTCAGTTCAACTTATACAAAGCAAAAGTAATACCTGAAAGAAGCTTGAGAATCTTATTTCTAAAAAGAGTTTTTTTTTTTTTTAATCTACTTTAATCACACACATTTCTCAGAACTTTTCTGTAATTTTTAAATCTTTTTATTATACTTATTAACTTAAATGCTTAAAATTTCCTTCCATAAAAATTCCCTTGATACATAAAAAACGATTTTTTTTTTAAAAAAAAAAGGATCAAAAATTTTTGGGTTTCTTACGCAGAATATAATTTTACATGTAATAATTTTGATTTCGCCAAAATATAATTTATAAAAAAAAAGAATTCTTTAATAAAAAACATCCAAATCATTTAATAAAGCATGCATGCAATGCTAATGAAATATACAAAATTAATACTAAAATCCAAAGTTAAAACAATTCAAATTTAAATTTACAAACAGAAATGTCTAATAAGCATTTTTACAAACTCTCCCAATATCAAAAAGTAATAGAAGTTTTTTTATATATATAAATTTAAGCATTTGAATAAGAAGATATTAACAAGAAATGTGGCTTCAGTTCAATTTAAGTGAAGATTATTTCATTTCGAATCAAATAAAAAAAAAGCAAAATAATTACAAGTAGAAAAAGGTGGCATGTCTCAGATTTTACTATTAATAATACCAAAAGGTACAGAAAATTTTCACTAAAATGTATAATTATTCCAATCTCATGAATAACATTGTCCCATAACTCAGTGTAATTAATTACGTAATAATACATAAAATTTTATAAGCATATATTTTTTTTATGCATGAACAAAAATATTTGGAAGATAAAATTGTTTTGTTTTTATAGAAATTACAATCTTTAGTAAGTTTTCATATCACATTTTTTTATATAGATGAACTATTTATTCACCAGAATAATTCATAAGGAGAATGATTGATTCAATTCAGAAAATAAATTACAATAATCTTGACCAACAACTAATTATATTTAAACGAAGCAGATTAAGAAATTTTAAGGCATTAAAAATAATGTGTACAAACATATTTAACACATTGATTTATTCTTACTTTGACCTCAGATCATCGAGTAAATCCTAAGTAAATTTGCTATTAACTTCGAAAAAAACAGACAATTATCAGATTTCAATCATCTCGGGCGTTGAAAAATATACCTCTGATCAAAGTTTTAATGGACTAAATTCATGTGACGTCATAATCACATGATAATTTCAAACCACGTGTTTTTAGCGAATCAAGTTCAAAAACACATGTGACATCATAGTCACGATAAATGCAATTATCTATTTTCAGCAAATCAGTTCAAGCACTTCGTTGTTGCCAAATGACGCTTTTTACAGAAACTTTTTTTTTAAAAAAAATTAATATTTGTCACACTTTATTCAAAAGTACATGTATAAAACAAGACTTTTTTTTTCTTTAATTTTAAAATCTTTTTGCAGAAATTTTTTTTATAACTCTTGAGCATCTTTATCCAATTATTCAATTTGAAATTTTACCTAAGTTTTACAAATAGAATAAAAAGTACGAGCTAGTTTACTGTCCGTTTTGAATTCAATGTAGAACACGTGTTTATATTATCATGTGACCGTCATGAATTTAGTCCATAGACCTTAAATTCAGAAATAAACTCAAAAATCTACTTTTTCAATATATTTTATATCGGATTTTGCTTTTCTGTAACTCCTCCCATTAGTCGATTCTAATCGGCCAGTCAGATTGCTTTCTTTCGCAGCAAGCTACTTTCCAAAAATCTTCCACATTTTTAACCCTGACGTTTTTGCTGCAGCCGGATTAGCTAGGCTAAATTCACCCATTCTCATGATCCAATCTTTGCCGTCTTTCTATGGAAGTATTTTCAATTTTTAATCTTGTATATCTTTAGGTTTTTTAAAAAAAAAAAAATTTTATTACTAAGCTCCAAGCATTTCATAAGTTCACAATAATTTTTTTTCCAAGTAAATTTTTAACTACTGGTAAACTGCAAAACTATCAAAATCACTTCAAATGCCAATACTGTGGAGGTTAGATTCTCTCTGTCTCTCAATATTAATCCTACCAGCGAGTATTTTTACTTTGATTTCAGACTTGAATATACGCGTACACATATTTTCCGAGGGAAGTGGAACCCCAAAATAAATGTACTATAAGTAACATAAAATAAAATGTATTCAAAGAACCTATTACTACTATTCAAGAAGAAAAAAGCAGCTTATAAAATTGGAATTCGGATGCTAAGAGACGCTTTTTAGAAATAAAATACTCTGGGGAATTTTGAGATTGAATTTATTTCTCTCATGCTAGATTATATGAAAGGCAAAAAAGGTTAAGTTATGGCCTGCATATTCACATTTGAAAAAAGAAATATACTATGATAATTGGATCTTAGTCATAGTTCGTGGCACGGACAACGAAAAAGTAAAACATGTTTTAAAATATTCTAAAAGTTAGATTGCAAATATCGTACATTCATTTTTATTCCTGGAAGCCTACAGTTTTTAGAACAATTCTTCGGTTAGGAAGTATATTCTTTTCATTTTTAGAAAGAATGAACTAACTATATGTTACAGGAATTGGAGGTATACCGCCGAGGGAGGGGAAAAAAAGGAGCAAAAACTGTACAGCAGAAATTCTATCGAAAAACAAGAAACTAAAATATGCTTCAAGATCTTTTTTATGCACAAAGGGGAAAAAAACTTGCAGTTTAAAAAAAGTATGCGAGTTCTGTCAAAAGAATAACTTTTCACAAACCGTTTGCGTGTTTTACGCTCATAACATTCGGGGAAAAAAAGAAATAGAAAAAAAAAATGAAATAAAACTAATGTCTCTATATCAGCTCCCTTAAAATTCTTGCATCCGTTTTGAAAAAGTAATGTTAGTCGACTTATATCGAAGGGGGAGGGGGGGGGGATGAAAATAAATAAAATAAAAATTCTTCATATATCCCTATTCCTCCCTATACTCCATTCCACCAATCTCGATCTTTTAGTATTTGCGTTTTTCGGATCTTAACATTAGTCAAGAAGATTCTAGCAGAAACCACCGGATTCCCCGAAGAGTTGTTCCTTAAAAACGTCAAAAGTTTCTTTAACAAGTCACGAAATTTTCTCTACATAACACGCAGCCTCATAACGGAGGCAGAATCGGAGAAATAGGAGGGGGGGGGATTGAGACAACCCCCATAAAAAGACGAGAAGCGTTTTTAGAAGTCTACACTCATTTTCTTTTATTCTTATGTATTTTTTTTTCTCTTTTTCCCTATCTCTTCTTTTTCCATCTTAATATATTCTTCCGTCACTTTCGCCATTTTTCTTGTTGTTGTTGTTCCTCGTATTCTTTTTTTTAATACATATATAGAACCCTCATGCAAAATTTTCGTTGCATGTAAAGAATGCGAATATAATGGAGCGAATAAATTAAGAATTGCTCCGACAGAATGTAATAGTTGTAAGGAGAGCAAAAATAATAAGAAAAAAAAATTAACTTTGAGCTGAAGCAACGGATGGGGGAAAAAAAGGGACAAAAACAAGAAACATTCTTTGCTGTCATAAGGTGCGAGAAAAGTAATCTTAAAATGTAAATTCGGTTGCCAAACGCCGCGGAGAAGAAAAGCGTTATTATTTTCTTTCGCGAAGAGGTTTTGTGCTACAGCAGCATCGTCTGCAATTTTTAATTTCGGGATAAAGCTTCCATCGCACATTACACACATACACATACTTAACAACCTCTCTTCTTAGGTCATGAGCAACCCTTTATCGATAAAATATGCAAATATCGCCTCAATTCTGTTCGAATAAAGAAAATAATTTTCCTCCTCCGGTCATTGGACTTGAGCCAATCAACGCGCGATCAGACAATGACGTCAAAAACGCGTCATTTGTTGATGAGTAAGCTGAAATGAGCGAAAGTGTAAACATGAACTCGAATTCGCTTATTGTTGCAACTGTTGATGTTTTCCGTTTTCAAATCATAATTTAGGTTAACGCGCGTCAAATAATAACAAATGCTGATAGGTGTGGATTACTTTATTGCTAAAGCGAGTGAGTGGGCGTTTATCAACGTCGTACTTAAAAGCAACGCGATTGCTGTTGGCGACCGATCTCGTAGTTATGATCCGCGGCCAGGTGAGGCACATGACACCTGTACTTGTATCTCACGCCAAAGTGAGGATTTTGAGCAACGATGGATTTAACGTGAAACGGCAAGCCTTCACTGGCATCAGAACTTGATAACACCGACCACAAGTTCGTGAATATGACCACTGGGGTACCGCGGTTCTACTACACCAAAAGAATAAAATTAATAATAAAATGTACATTTGCGTTGTTAAACTATCTAACGACAAAAAAAGTCAACAAATGAGGTAAAATATATTTAGGAGCGAAAAAGTAAAGTGTTTCTTACAATTAGTAATAGTTAACGAACTTCGTTTCTTGGAATGCAATAACTTGTACAGATTATGGGTACTCCAATTGAAAGAAATGCTGTGACCATCCAGCTTCACCGGATCACATTCTAAGGGGGACTTAACATCTGATACCCTTATTTTTATGGTCAACAACTTTCTGGAGTTGATCTGACATATGTCAGATCGTTCGAGGATAAGAAACAACAGTAAAGATTAAAGAAAGCGTTTACTATTTCAATCATGGTTTACGCAAGAGTGAGTATTTACTAATGCCGCGTTATAAAGCAACACGAGGGTCATTGGCAATGGACCATGTCTTTACGGTCTTTATATCTGGGCCCCCAATCCCATATCTGACGAAGAATAGATGTCAAACGACGAGTTCATTTTCATGCTGGATATGTTGTATTCTGATTGGTCGAACCAATCGTATGGTTAAAAAAGTTCATGGAAGATGTTAAAAAAGTCCAAGGAGAGCTGAAAGGCTACTCTCTCATTGGCGCATGGGAGGTCAATGGACCACGTAATTTTGAACCATGGTTAAATGACAAAGACCATCCTTCACCAAACTATTACACCACCCCAATGGGAGGATTTGGAGCCTCGACAGATTTAACGTGCATCAGCCCTTTTACAGCAAATCCTCAGTTGTCCTAAGGCTCGAATTTTTAACTACTAAGATACTGCGGACACCATGATTAACGCAAAGGATTGAAGAAGGACGTGGTTAACACTTCTTATAAAATTCTTTTTAATACGATAAAGATAGTTTATCGTAAAAATAATCGAATTTACATTTAAAAAAATTTGATGAATTTTTACTTGTCCATTTGTTACGCTTATTATTAAATGTTTATTTATGCGGTTAAAAAAATTATAAAAAAATTAATAGCATTCTTAAATGGATTTAAATATAATCCAAATGGCGAATGTAGAAGTCAACAAAAGCAGAGTATTTTTAAGAGTATGCCAGGACTATAAAATTAAGTAAACTTATGAAGGGGTCATCAGACTATGAAAGTTCTGTAGCACTGCTAAACACCAATATAAATTTTTTTCATCAATCTGTATTAATTAATTTTATTTTTATGGGGAAATCGAGCTCATCTAGTAAGAGTGATAGTTGGGAAATGGCTATAATTTTGTGACTACATAAAAAATGCCGAAATATCTTTTGTTTGCATTATGACCCCCTCCTCCTCCGATAGCCTATAATAACTCCATCAATTCCATAAAGATAATAATAAACCACATAGCTTTAAAGTAATAAAACTGAATTAACAAGCATAACTTACATAGCAACTAAACTACTCAACTTTACAGCATCACATGTTTACTTCCTCAGATAGCATGGATAAAATTTGAACCGCATGTAAACAAGTCTTGAATGAACATCAAAAGAGATTCCTACTCTTTTGAATTATTCGAGTACACCCTATCGTACTAAAGTACATATCACGTCCAATTCCGTAATGAAGCGGCTATACAATTTCCAAATGCATCCAACCAGCGAACAAATCTCCTTTCCAGCACGCATTCAAAACACGCTGGCACCGACTCCCTCAGAACTCGCCGACCCCTGCTACTCATTGCTTGGAACGTATTCAAACACTATTTATTCAATCTTATGAAGGGTTCCATTTCCAATATGCCGTTTCATCTGGGGGTGACCGGGGGCCAAAATCGATAGTTTCCTCCCTTTTAACGAAATGCATCTAACGAAGGGGATTCATCAGCTTAGGGTAAACGCAATCAGCGTAAACACCACCGATTACCCCGAAGGAGAGCGGGGGTGGGGGCTCAGTTTCTTTGGCCTATGTGAGATGTCTTCTCTTTCATGTGCTGGGTTCGATGTTGATGCTTACTAGCATCAGAAAAGAAAATTGGTTTCATACTTTTTTCAAAGTAAAGAAGCGAAAGATAGACATGGAACTCACATCTAGGGAAGATGAATAGTCAAAAATTACCCATTCTTTTTCAGCTTAAACTTAAGGTATTCGACTACCCAAAAATTACGAATTTTGCCAAAAATTGACAAATTTGTTTTTTGATTTTATTTTATATACCATCTTATTAGCTTAGTAAAAAAACCAAGTTTATTATTTTCTGTTCACTAGAACAAAAATTATAAGTGTTTTAGTAAAAGCAGATGCCATTTCTTTAAGCGAGATGTACTTTAAAATGCGTTTTTCTCGAAATGTGTGTTTTTTTAATGCTCAAACGGGGATAGCGATGGCTAAAAAGTTTTGCAAATAATTAACTGAAATTTTTTCTGTAAGTTCTGTATAATAGTAGAAGTGTTTTAACCTTCAGATTTATCAATCACTACTTAATTACAAAATTTACAGTCCTTTATGTTAATATAATCACTGTTTTTTGAAGCAATTTCATATAATCTAAGATAAAGTGCTCCAGTTTTTGTAAAAATTAAGATATCTCTGCAAATGAAGGTCATTTCAAAAATGAATAACATAACAACACACCAGAATTGAAAATTTGTTTATAAACCTTTGGTACAGAATGGGCTCCGTTTATGCTATTTGTTGTATTAATTTTTTTTTACCAATGTTTTGCATTTTAGTAATAATAATATCTTTTTCTCTTCCTAATTTTAGCATATTTTTCTTAAAATGTACTGAACCAATCTAAAAAGCTGAAAAAAATCTCCATATCTCCATTTTTTTTTTAAAAAAAATTTGTCGTATGTAGGCGGTTACTTTAAGAAATAAGTTTTGAAATTTGAAATGCTTTTTGGATTTACTAAAAAGGTTTATAAAATAGTACACAAAAAAGGGGGGATTACACTATTACCATACGTCGACATATTAAAAACATGCAGAAGCATTTATTTCTTTAACAAGTATTAGTAAAAAAGGCGCTATTAAAAATGTGAAGTACATTTTACAAAACACGCTATTTTTGCTTTGGCTAATCATTTTATTCAAAGGCTTCTCTCGATTTTTTTAAAATTTCACTCTTCTCTAAAAATTAATTAATTTATTTATTAAATTCATAAGCTTACTCTCAATTTTAATATTACAAAACATTATTGGTAATCGGTAGATATTGTATCTTTGTTACAGGACAATGAAATATGACAATAAAATATGGAATTTCGTAACCAAAATTTATAACAATGTCTTTCTTTAAAAAACTCGAAATTGTATAAATATTTTACCCATAACATATAAGGCAAGCAAGTTGGGTTGATTAATAAAAAAACATCAGATGGGCAAAGCTTTCTAATAATAATCAAATTTTCAATAATAATACATTTGTTCCACGTAAGTTCATTATGCTTTAATTTCGATTTTTAATGCAAACTATGTAGGTGCAGACTTTAAAATAATAATAAATTTCCAATAAAAATACACCTGCTCCAAGTGTTTACCATTCTCATGGTGCAAAACTTTTCAATGAAAATCAAATCTCCAATAATAATACACCTGCTCCAAATAAGTTCATCATTCTTAAATTTCGATTCTTAATGCTTACTAAGTAGGCGGGAAGAGATTTCCCCAATAATAATGTTCCACGTAAATTTACCATTTTTAAATTTCGGTTCTTTTTTCAATAATTACATTTTAAATCTTCAAGGTAAAAAATCAAAATAAAAAATCCATATCCAACATTATTCATCTATGCATTCTCATTCGTCGGAACAGTAATGTTTTCAGACGCAGTTACTGAAAGCCTTAGGGCATATTTAATCTTAAGTAATCCCATAACTACAGATTCTCGAGTACATAAGACGTTACACTTATCAAAACACACTTTTTCCCACACATTGCGGACAAAAAAAAGTCCTACGCAATTTCCACCGGAAAATTCAAGGACAGGAAACTCTAGTTTCTTCAAAATACATGTTTCCGTCTAAGTGGCATTGAAAAGATTAACAACCAAAAACGAATTAAATTCGATACTTTTCATGAGAAAGTTTGAAACTAGTAATACACACAGATGGCATTAAAATAATATTAAAAAATTTATTTTGGTGCACTGAGACGGAAAGAACTCATTGGACCCAGTTTCAGCCATGGAACGATTCTTTTTATTATTTTATTTACTATTATGAGTAAAAATAAGATTATTTAACTGAAACCTGTTTAATATACGTAGAATACAATTTTTCATATTTAAATATATATAAAATATAAAGAATTATAAATCATGCTTCAATGATTCCACTAAAAGTTCTACGTAAAGTTTTGCAAAAACCAAAAGGTTATGTTAATGATATATATATATAAATATATATATACATACATAAAGCCCCTTGGAGGTTAATTAAATATTAAATCGGTAGCAGTCATGCAATCGACACTAACGTTAGTGGTCGTGCGGGGTGACTGAGTCACCCCAATCCGTTTCTTACAATTATTTTTATTGTACGCGATAAAAATCGTAACTCCAGTGAGTAATTTAACTAAGAGAAAGTATACTTACCTACTTTTTAAAGACTTTTCATCTAATAAAAATCGCAGATGCCCATTTCGTTTTTTTAAAAAAAATATTTTGTTAATATACATTTAAAATCGATAATGAATAATACAACACAGTAATCAAACCATCAGATCGTTCAGAGGGGGAAAATGTAGCCTATTCATAGAAAATATTTTGGAATAAAAGTGGTCGCGTGGGGAACGCAGCCACCCCAAGTACCTTAAGATTGCAAAAAATAACGTTTGCTGTGCACCCAAAAAAAGAGGGAGATACGCAACAAATACATTTTAGTTCCCAAGAAAACTGTCATACAGGAAGATATCGACAAGAGGCTTTTGTAACAAACAGTTTTCCAAAAATTAAAGATTTCGTGAGCTTGGGGTGACTCTGTGCCCCCCGCAACTGCTCCCGGGTAAAACGTTTTATAAACAAATATTTCCTTAGCATAGAGTAAAAAAAAAATTCCTTTAAAGTGCTATCAGCATTTTTCCCATAAAAAAAAAATGCGGATTTTTTTTCTTTGTAAAAAGGTATGTGCATCTTGTTTTAAGAGCTATGAGTGGGACTCTTTAATTTTGAGCCAACAAAACTATGCAAGAATTTCGAGGCACTAACCAATGAGCACGAGGTTTAGTTCTACCAACTAGGCTACTATGGCATTTCTCGTTTTAGTTTATAATTTTAATTCAGAAAAAATAAACTAGAAGTACATAATAAATAAAAATTTCTCTAAATAAACTCACACAATGCCTTTTTACCGAAGCACAAGATGTATTATCCAGAGAATCATCATATTGTTTCACAGAAAGAGAAAAAAATATTTCCATTATTATATACTGCACATAATTATTTTCATTTCGTTTTGTTTTCGTTCTGCGATTTCAGCTCTGTAATCCACTGAATAGTTCTTGGAACACCTGTATTTCGTAGAACCGACCACGTATCATACTGTGCAAGACAACAGACGAAAAAATAAATTTTTCCACGGCATCGCTTTTCGTGGTTTCAGATACCGTTCACTCCATTGAAATATCAGTTCATCGAATTCCTTATTACACCGCAATATTCATTCTGCTTTTTATTCAAGCAAACATGTTATTCGATAAACGTAAATAGAATACACATATATGAGCTTTAATTTCTAATTCATAAAATATATTAACATATTTTAAGCCGAGATAAAGTTCACGCAAAAAATTAAATAAAAAAAAAAGCATATCGCGCTATCGGTATTATTAACAAATTAAATATTAGAAACTGTGTGTTTGTGTGTGTATTCTACTGTGTCAATATCTTAAAATATTTCAAATGCAATAAAGCGGATTTCTTTTTTGAAGTAATAAAAGTAGCTTATAAATTTTAACGTAATGCGAATTTCTTTACTAATATTGACATCTTTTAAGTAATTTTTTTTTAAAAAAATTACTTTTGATTTGAGTATTTCATATAATATTTTAATGTAAATGAATTGCAGTTTTTGTTTATATATTTTATATTTAAAAATACACACATCTACTATGAACGTTACCTTTATTTATATTTGCATTTCTACGTATACATGTAGAAGCAGTCGCCAAATCTAAGGTCAAAACATTGTAAATTTTTTAGAAAATTTTTTTTGATCAAAGCACAGAAGCTGTGCATTATTACTGCAAAAAGATCACTTCTCGAACATTTTTTAATTATAGAATGTATAACACAAACTAAAAGGAAGGCAAATTTTTATACGAACCATAAGTACATGGTTCCTTCATTAGATTTACATTTATTTCAATGTTACCAACTGTTCTCCTTAATGTTTGTTCCATAATAAATGTTTGTGTAACAGCTTTGTTTGCAATTGGAATCCAAAAGGGTAATATTCAATGAAATGAAATAAGAAAATGAAATCATTTTCTCTTACGGTACAAATGTTAAATTTAATTAATTTCTGCAAACTGCGAAATGGTAGTGATTGCAGCAAAATTCACGTGAAAGATTTCTCGAAGTGCTTGGATTTTATTTTTCGATAAGAATTTGTTATTCCACGATCAGGGAAACGATTACAAACAGCATGCGAAGTAATCAGTAAAGAGCTAAATGGTTATTAAATGTAATACGAAACCTACGAATGCTAATGACGAGAAATGCATAAATGGTCTGAACTAAAAGACAGAAATTCTAATATGTAGAACATGCACCTAATTTGGTTCTTTCGCTGAGCTTCAGAAGTTAATTACTTAGTAATTAATTACTTTTGCCTAGATTAATTATGCATTCATAATGTGGGTGAACAATCTGATTGAATATGTCGTAAATGGAAATAAAGCAAAAGAGCGAGAGGTTTACCTGTCTTTTAATTTGTAATAGGATACAATTTTGAAAATTCGGAATTACTATGATAAATTGCATTTTATGTAACTGTGTACTTTTGAGAGGAATGGGGAAGACATTTTTCACAAATAAGAGTTACTTTATATCAATAATAATTAAATCTTTTATCGTTTAAGAATACTAAAATCGCATAATAATCAATGAATCACTTTTTATTGGTTAGTCTTAGCTGCCGCTTCAATAAAAACGTTGCAAGTTGGCTTATGTCAATATTCGGGCAGTTGTCAATCTGGCAAAGCAAAACAGTTACAAAGAAATTGTTTTTCCAGATTTACAAGTGTTATTTAAAATATTCACAATCTTAATTTTAAAAGTTAAGAATAAAATAATGTTAATAATTATAAAATATATTTTTTTAAAAAAATACAGTTTTGAACAATGTAAAATGCAAAATAGTAAATTACGAATGCTTAAATATAAAATTCATCTTAAAAATTAATAATAATTATTTTTCAACATATATGTGTGTGTTCTATTCATGTATTATGTTTCTGCTTATTTATAAAAACAATTTCTTTATATCTGACTAGGCTCGTGCAGCCATTAGTTAGAAAAAAAATGAATAATTATTGTCTGAACAGTAATTTTTTTTAGTCAAAATACACCTAAATACATGTTTTCATATGCTTTTTAATATAGCTAAATTTAAAAAACGATTTTTGCCTCTTTCAAATAAACAATGGTGAAAAATTTCATATTCAGGCTGTAGAGGGGATAAGAACAGTGACATGTGCCGAAAAAAAAATTATTTCACCGAAATGTGACACTAACTATAAACGAATAATTTAACGGTTTCAACACAAATATGTGAATACCTATTTTTTTTCTACAAAAAAAAAACAAAAACAAATAGATGAGGAGAAAAATTTTCAGGAATTTTACTTTTAAAGAAGTGAAAAACACACAGGTCATTTAATTGATATTTAAGCTTCATTCAATTAATTCATTTCGATAGTTTTTTTTTTTCTTTTTTGCTCATACAAATATTAAAACATTTCATAAAAATATCTTCTTTTTCAGCATAAGTACAGAACTTTTTTTAGGAAAATGATATTCACGAGTTTATATTTCTTCAACAGAAAACAGGCAATTTATATTGTGTACAGCTGCACAAACAAAGAAATGAAATGTTTATTTTCGGTAGCATTAATTGCTCGCCACATCACCTTTGTGTCTGCAGGTGGTGGTAGAAAAGTGACCTAACCGAAAGAACACTTCTTACAAGTAACTTTTTACCATTGAAAAAAAAAAATGTAATAAAATTACTGGCCATGTGGTTCACAGTCATAACGTTATCTTCTTTTCCATCAATGTTCCCTGTCTTGATTGCTTCACAACTTGCAAACAGATTGAAATCAATATACACTTAAAATTATTGTTGAAATCAAAAATTGTTATGATTAAAAACTAAGTCAGCGTTTTTGATGTAAATATAAAAGTGTGCGCCACTACGATGTGCAATTGTTTCATTATGTTTTGACAATAAATCGAGGCTCTGAACAGATTAGTGTGTTGCACCAGTTTCTCTTTTCCTTCCTTCTTTTGCGGTTAGAAAAATTTATTACCCCAGAAATGTAAAAGACTTTTTTTTATAGAGAAAGAAGGCATTCAAAAATATAATGAGTACTACCTTTCATGGAGCACAAGCTTGCTTTGAAACCTCAAAAGAATAATAAAATAATAGCAAAAAGTATTTCTATTTATTTCTCCACACATCTTAGATTTCAAAAAAACTTCCAGCTCTCTTAACAAAAGATGAATACATTAAGGTTCATATTCATAGGAACCGAGACCAACAGAATTGTTCCTTAACCTCAAAAAAAAAGATTTTTTTTTTAAATTTTAAGAATCGTCTTTTTTAGGAATGTGGTCAAGGTAACGTAAAAAAATGGAGGGGAAAAATTCCAGGTAATAATATTTGAGTATTTATTTTAAAAAAAGTTGAGTGTAGATTTTTTGCAACATGCCGTATTTCACAAAAATCTAGCATATATATCTAATAAAATTTTCAAATACAACATCAAACATTCATAACTTACCTGACCACAGATGAGAAATTATTTTTTTCAATTAGATAAATTAGTCCTTTATAGGAAACTCGGAAGTAGAAAATGTTTCTAGAAGTAACACACTGAACTTTATCATCCACCACATTCAAATGTTTCGTTTTTTTAAATAACATTCAAAATTATTGTTAATCCCCCCCCCCTTCATACATAATTTATTGTCTATGGCTATCAACAAGCGTTTCAAAACGCACACACTCAGATTTTTGAATAAAATTTTATGGAACTGGAATGTAGACAATTGGCAACAATAAGCATTTAAGGGTTCAATAGAGAGAGAGGTGTCCTTAACAAGAGGTACCACCGTGTATATATAACCATTAGAATAAGAGTTTATAATATCATTAAGAATAGAAATATAGAATTCTAAACTAACAATTGCAATGAAAGTAATTTTAAATTTTAAAAAACGAAAATAAATAAATTCATAAGGCAAACTTGATTCTTACACTTCTGTGAAAAAATTGGAAAATTGTGGAATCAGAGTAAATTTATATTCAGAAATCACAAAACGGAATATTTGATTTATCGTTTTGCAAAGAAATGTCAAAGATCATTCTATGCAAAAAGAGGATAATTGCATAATGAAACCCGTTCCAAATACTTTCAAAATGTAACAAAAAAGGCTTTTTTTTTATATATTTGTATTAATTTACAATTTAACAAAACTACTAAACTTGGTTCATTTCTTTTAAACCTTCACATTCAACGGCCTCTTTCAGAATCAGAATCTTAACTCTGAAATTTATTAGTCCAATGCATTTTTTTTCTAGATAAAACTAGACTGCAACCAATATATATATATATATATATATATATAAGGTTGGATCGGTAAAGTATACTTAACCCTAATTTTGCTGGTCCTAATTCAGCAACAGCTTTAGAAATCATAATAGGTCTCCATTTTAGTCCATTGACTCTTTTCGTTTCTTACATTTTAAAGTTCTAACTCTGTTTCCTGCTATACATAGGCTTATTTAATTCTTGTACAATATACTTTTCCACCATTTTTTATAGTTGTGATTCTTGAAATCTGTTTGTATCTTCTAGCTTTGTTAGTGGTATAATTTAGTATTGTCATCTTATTATACTATGTATTTTTTCATTTTATATACTATATATTTATATATATATATATATATATATATATATGCAACCAAATTTATAAAAAGAAATGAATAGAAAAAGTTGAATTCTTCGAAATCATTATATCATCTCTGTTTTTTTAAAAAGGTGAATTCAAACTTTCAGCAATCGTTTGGAAAAAGGATAGAAAGAACGAAAAAAAAGAATATAAGAAAAACCTTGATATGGAAGGAAGATAGTTAAAATTACATCAACAATGCTAATTCCACTTCCTTCTTCTGTAAAAAGAGCATAATTAGCCTTCATATTTTATAGGATAATTTACCTCTCCAAGAAATAAGCAAAAGGTGCAAAAAGAAAAAAAAAGATTTCTATGCAAAGAATTATGTGATTTATTTATAAGCACAACTAAAAATAATAGTCTTTCGAAGAATAATATTAAAGAAACATTAGATTCCAAAAGAATAACATAACGCAAATTTATACATCGTTTATTGTAGATAAAGCGTTGTGCATAATGATAAAGCATTGTTACTATTTACTTTCATTTCATTTTAGAACTATTTTCTCTTATAATTCCAAAACTAAGTGCACTCGTAAAATTTATTTATTCAAGACCGAAACATGAATTATAGCAAGGAAATTCTATGAAATAATACACACACACACAAAAGTTTAAAGTAAAGCTTATGTTCTATTAATTTGATTTATATTAATGGGCAAATAAAAGATAGTTTTAATAGTTTTTTAAATGTTAGAAACAGCTTTTCAAACATAAAATCAGGCAAATTATAATTTTAAAATAGTTATCAATCAAAAGTGGGGAAATATAAATATTTATAAAGTATCTCTTAAAAGTGTTCGTACACTAAAAAAAAATTGTAGAAACCTTAGTTTGCCAATATATTAGCCACCAAAGTACTTTTGGGTGAATTCCGGTAGTAAAAATATTGCCTGTTAATTCTTTTAATTTCTGCATTGTGGCGACATACAAAAAAAAAATCTTTTGCTTAAATATTGCTAGAATTCTCATTAATATATTCTATTATTCTTCTATTATTCAATTATCAAAAAATGCCTAGCAGCTGTAAAGAGTTTAAAAAAAAAGCGTTCAAAAGTTGATTATTTTTCACTTTGATCAAGGTAAATCAGTTCGGAATATTGAGAAATTATTTAATGTTCCTCATTCGACGATGCAGTATGTGATTGAGCATTTCAAAGAAGAAAACAGAATCGAAAGCAAACCAAGAATAAGTCGCCCAAAAAAGAAAACATTAAATTTTATAGAAAACTAATATTTCTTCGTGAACTCTTTTGAGAGCCGCTGCATATCAATACTAAATTTCAATTACACTTTCCCCCAATTATAAAAGTAATTTTGTTCATTAAGAAAAAATTTCAATATTTGACTATTTCATGAGATATTAATTCCCATTTATACATATATTATTTAAAATAGTAAAAAAGAACTAAAAAAACTTTTAAACATTTTTTAATCTATAAGAAGTACCTTAACAAAAACCTCACTTGAAATATTTTAATCGCATTGAATTTAATTCTCTGTAGCGAATGAACTTTTGACACACTGAAACAGGTTTTTAGCCCTTCTATTGTATATTTCCGGTCTACTTATTTTATTTTTCAATCATTTCACTGATTTTTAAGATCGCCTTCGCTAAATGTACAAGAACATGAACTAAACGCGGAACACATTTTCAGACAAAAAATTTCCCCAATTTTCACGAAAATTTTTGAAATGTTCTTTTTACATGTTTATAATACTACATTTTTAAAATTTAAAAATATTCCACAAATAAGTAATTTTTGTTTTAACACATGAAGGGGTAGAGTAATTAGCATTACGCTGAGAGAGAGAGGAAAAAGATATGAAACACATTTTACATCAGAAAAAAATGGATCAAATCAGATAAAAATCAGCAAAAAGATAGGATTGGATAACAAAGACAGAATATTGAAATAATAAACTAAATTCACGTGACGTCATAGTCACATGATAATGATCCCCACGTGTTGCTAGCCAATCAGTTCAAAAATTCATGAGACGTCATAGTCACATGATAAAAGCAATCATGTGTTTCCAACTAATCAGTTCGCGCGCTTCGTTGTTGCCAATTTTTGCTCTTCGTAGAAACTTTCTCTTAAAATTTACACATTTGTCTAATGCCAATAGGAATAAAAAATGTGTTTTGCTTAAAAGTATATGCATAAAATAAGATTTTTTCTTCTTTTAAATTTAAAAATCTTTTTGAAAATTTTTTTTCATATCGTTTGAACATCCTTATCCAATTATGAAATTTAAATTTTTTTCTTAAGTCCTTATCACATGTATACGTATTTTGAGCAATTTCCTTAAAAGCCACCATTCTGAGCAATTTCAACTGAGTTGCCATAGCAACGGCTTCGAACAACTTTTCCCCATTGAGCTGAAAGAATTGCTCGGAAAAAAAAATTGCTTGAAATTCCAGTCAATGGGGTTCTTCGGCTCTCTTCGTCACAAACAAGATGGCGATAAAGATGGCAGCCTTGACTTCATCAAATGCATCGGAAATGGCTCATAATATTTTAATTTATATAATATTTTAATGGCGTATAATATTTTAATTGTGCATAATATTTTAATGGCGTTTAGTATTTTTAATTGTGTATAATATTTTAATGGCGTATAATATTTTAATTGTGTATAATATTTTAATGGCGTATAAGATTTTAAACAAAATGGCAATCCATTCCTGTTTACGACCGTCAACAAAAGCGCGAGCAGAATAAAAGAAATAATATTGGTTTTTTTTCTGAAGCAGAAAAATCGGCGAGTAATTTTTCATTGTGAAGATGGGCGCGGCTGACGTCAGAGCGTATCGTTTTGTTTACGGCAACCCTTCACCCTCACATCTTGAAAAATTTTCAGAAACGGTTGTTCCAAATATGCGTGTGTGATAAGGGCTTAAGTTTCAAAAATAGAACAACAAGTACAATTAGTTTAATGTCTGTTTTGAATTAAATGGAGAGCGCGCGACTATCATGTGACTGCCATGCCCATTTGAGACATTTCCAATCTTCAGTCTTTAAATACAGTTGTTCCTACCCCCCCCGGCCACGAACCTGTACTGGTCCAACGATCAAATGATACCGGGTCACCCAAGAAATATTAAATTATTTCTATTTTATTTACTGTGGTATATTTCTCTCGGTTATGTGCGACTTTCCAAGGAAACCCTTCCATATTCCAAGTTAAATCACTTCATATTCGTTTTTAGTTTTTAACCGTATTTTATTCTGAGGGTATTTATTTACAATTAAAGTAAAATAATTAAATCAAAATTAACCTAAAATATAAAGAATCAATCTATGAAAAACCTCTCA
Organism: Trichonephila clavata; assembly: GCA_019973975.1. Taxonomy (NCBI): domain Eukaryota; kingdom Metazoa; phylum Arthropoda; class Arachnida; order Araneae; family Nephilidae; genus Trichonephila; species Trichonephila clavata. Next base: position 15,599 of record BMAO01031432.1, on the reverse strand, counting down.
GCGCTACGGTAAAATTATAAAATGCTGATAGGTCCGCAGCGATAAAAGGTTGCGAAGCACTGTTTTAGCAAACAATTATTTTGTGGCCCACACAAATATAAATTATTAGGGCAACCGAAACTTCAATTACTGGTTACAACTGTACTTCATCGTAGCTCACACACTTAAACACAATATTAATGTTTCAGCATTTTTAATTCTGAAAATATATTTCAAATTCGGGTCTTATTCTTTAACGGCATTCGAAGGCAGCCTGAAACTTATCTATAAAAAGAAGAGACCATTTTTTTTAAAAAACTTTTCTATTCTATTTAATGCAATTTCATTCATATTTTTAATCAATAGTTCTTCAATTACGGTTTCCGGTGAAGTTTTTTTTTTACATGTTAAATTCTTAAAAAAAAAAAAATTAGGTGTACAGCTTTAATTTTTTTTAAAGAAAGGGGGGGGGGGACTCGATTCCATCTATTCGATCAAATACGTTAATGTAAAATAACACGAAACATCAGAGTTCTGTCAATTTTCTTCGAAAGCTTTAAAGCGGACATCAGCATCAGTTGCATCCCCTACGATGTCACATGATAATATTTCCAAGCTTTGATATCATTGAGGCCCAGTGGCCTAGTGGTAGCGTATCGCTCTCTTCCACACCACAGGTCCGAGATTCTATCCTCGGGCTGGGCAAGGTACTACACTATTATTTTTCCTCATAGACCAAGACTTCTGCATACAACTTTTATAAGATATTCTTAGAATATATATAAATGCTGTTCCTATTGTAATTTTAATATACATTCCATATCTGAAATACTGGAAAATATACCTTAAATTGAGTATCGTTGACATGCAGTGGCGCACACAGGGGGGTGCACTCCCCAAAACCCTTGAGTTTTTTTTTCCGATTGAATGATAATCCTATATATAACGTAAATTTAATTAAGTACTTGTAATTGACAAATTATTTCATTAATTAATGCTAATTATTGATTCAATAATTTAGTTTTTACTGTTTTTTGTTGACAAAATCAGAAGAATCAATTAGTGTTGTCTTGAGGCATAATACGAGTTGGGGGACTTTCGACTCCCCCCTTGAAAAATTTTTGTGTGCGCTACCGTTGACACGTATTAGTTAGAAATTTATCAACTCGCAACTTAAATAATTCAACACGTTTTGGATATATCTTTTATAACTTTTTTTTTTGTTCGTACTATAATATTCGAAGATATCTTAATTTACGGATATGATGTAAATACAATGTAATGCCGTAACAATTTTATCTAGATGCAGAAAGGAGCGCCATATTCCCAAGGGATGCGTGAATATGTAAAAAGCTAACAGCCGCCAGCAATTTCCTGAATTCCCATTCATTTTCATGCCCTCGGCAGTACACATAAACACATACATACGTGCTTCCCCGATTCAAATAGACTCAAATCAGAATCTGACCAGAATCCGGTCATAAAATCAAGACGAAATCAACTGCACCGCTGACTCAGTTTCCCAAAGTCTATTAATAGCCCACTCTCGTCTTGACCTATCTAGAAGGGGGGGGGAGTGCTCTACTCACTTCCTTCCCCTCCCTCCCGCGCAATCCCGTGAAACATTACGTGACAAATCAGCAGCGGACGCTTTGATGCGACCCAGAGTGTCTTCACGGTCGCTTTGATCCGCTCGTTCGATTTGGTTGGGGAAGAGGTGAAAGGGATGGTACGTACTGATGGAAGGATATTGGACATCCCTCTTACCCCTTTCCTTGGGTTGAGTCTGTGGGATGGTTACACAATCTGGTCAAAGATGTACGTGTGAATACACGGAAATCAGCTCGAGGGTTTGAAATAGATTGGTCAATGGCAAGATGTCCAAAAAATTGTTTTTAAGCTTTGGTTTATTTCAATTAATGTTGGACTAGAACTCTTGAAAAAAGGTTATCTATTTAAAACAGTTCGAAACAACTGATGTCATAATTTTGAATCAGACTGAAATATAGATAAATATGGTCAGAAGCGCACACAAATATTTTTCAAGAGGGGTGTCCATGGTCAAAAGTCACCAACTCGTATCATACTTCAAGACAACACCAATTGATTCTTCTGATTTTGTTAACAAAAAACAGTGAAAAATAAATTATTGAATTAATAATTAGCATTAATTAATAAAATAAATTGTTAATTGCAAGAACTTAATCAAATTTTACATTATATATATATATATAAACGATTATCATCAATCGAAAAAAACTCAAGGTCTTTGGGGTTCCCCAAGGGGGGTCTTGGGACACCCCCCTTGTGTGCGACACTGATCATGGTTCTTAGTGGCGCACAGAAGAATTTTTCAAGGAGAGGGGGGCCACCATTCTCATACCATGCTCCAATACGCCACCCAAAATATTCTTTTTATTTTGTCAATTTAGGGAACAAAAAACAGTAAAAAATAATTATTGAATAATTAGCATTAATTAATAAAATTAATTATTAATAACAAATACTTAATTTAATTTTAAGTGCTATATACCTAGGATTCTAATCAATTGAAAAAAATCCAGGGCTATGGGGGAGTCCAGACCCGGTGACCCCCCCGACAAACTTGACTTGACAAAAAACGTACAAACGTTTTTTTCCCCCAAGGAATTATGGCGGTTTTTTTTTTAAATTGGGCTTGAAGCCAAATAATAGATAAACAATTACTCTATATAGAAATTAGTTATTATTACCCAAAAGAAAAACACAAACTTCATGAAGTATATTTCATTTCTATATTAATACCTGCATTTTTTTCCCCTTCACCTTTCTGTAGCTTCTTTTTTCTTCGTTAAAATGTGCCCTTTTTATAAACGGGAAATCACTCTGCATTTAGAAACGGACGTCTAACTGAAAAATCTTATTTTTTGAAAATGTTTCCTTGGAATATTGAAAAAGCCTTTTCCAGTTGGGAGTATCAGGATTGTAAGGCATACGTAATCATGAATAAAATTCTGAGTTGAATACATAAATAAAAAAAGGTGTTGGAAGAGAACGTATTTTTAGGAGTGAAAGGGGAGATTCAAATTAAATTTAAAGTGGGAGGAGCACATATTTCCGAAAGGGGGCGTGGGTATTGCTGGTATTTAATGATAGGTAAAAAAAAAGAAAGACCTGAAATGAAATTATTTCAAGTTTTTCGCAAATTGAATATATGGCAAAGATTCCATAGGCATGGCGTGAACATTTTTTCAGAAATGAAAGGTTTCCAAATTGAATTTATTATAAATAAGGAAAAACAAATGTTTCAAAAATTCCTTTCACGTGCAAAATGTTTGAGACGTTTTAACCTCTAAACATGATAGAATTTAAGATGAAAAATAATTGTGTGTGTGTGCTGTTTTAAGGGCTACGTGAAGAAAGTGCGGATTGGGATTCAATAATGTCTCTCTTAAGTGTAACATTTATTGATTAAGATTAGGTTACATACAACGACAACAAACATCATAACAATAATTAAAGACAAAGAACATGGACTTCGCATTAACTACATTCCTTCTTCATTAGGCTCGTACTGAAGTTAAGCAGTTGCTAGAGAGCGTTTCTGCTGCTTGGGACAATCAGTTACAGTTAATAGGACAACAGCGGTAAAGCAGAGTAAATTTTTTTATCATGCTAAGAATTTCAATCTCAATTATTCCATTTTTTATACTGTAAATGCTAAATGGATTTTTTATACGGCATACTAAAAGTAAAAATTTCGCTTTTATTTTTTTATTTCTGAATGAATAAAAGCACTACGTTCCGCAATTATATGAAAATTGAGAAAAATATATTACGAACTTGATTCAAGCTCTTTGGTATGAAATGACAACAGGCAAAAGATAAATTTTATTTAAAACGCTGAACTAAGTGACAAGGGAGCAGGGACGTCTTAAGGCATGGGCCGATTGGGCTAGGGCCCAGGATTTCGGTGAGGGCCTAGTCTCATTCTCGACTCATGCATCAATAAGGCCATGATCTGAATAACATCAATGGTCAAATGTTATTCCCGTACTTATTCTCTGAATCTGAATTTCGAACTCTATATACCAAAGGACAACACTGCACTATTATGTAATGACCGTCCTTCGTGTTCAGGCCTAAGCCTTCCACCATACACCAACATTACTCAATCATTTGAAAGGCTGCAGTCAGGTGATCAGTTTATTCCTAGGTTTGTGAGGTTGTGAGTCACGTACATTTATTTGTTATGGGTTATCACTTATACGAGTATTTGACGATGTATGCTATATACTAGGGATCGGCAGCCTATAGCGCGCGTGCTACCTGTGGCAAGCGATACAATTCTTAGTGGCGCTCTGCACAACTGTACAAATTTGCCAATTTTTGAGTGGTTGGAAGTTGATAAATTTGTAATGAACCTTCTTGACAAACATCTTCAAAATTATGGACATTCAAGGAAAAACGCTAAAGTCTAAAGGATATCTCTAAAAATAAATTTACAGAGCTGTCTGTAATTGTTGAATGTCATTGCTGGAGAGATTTAATTGCTTGAAGCGAGAAAATTACATGTACTCTGCTTTCCGCTTTTGGTTCTAAGTATCTAAGTAAAAAATTTTCCTCGCATGAAAAATATTTCGAATCCGCAAAGAAATTGTTTAACAACTGAATGCTCAAAATCGTGTCAAATTGAAAATCACAAATAATATCCCGGATTTTGCGATAGGAAGAAGAGTGGTGCAAGATCTAGGTTTGCATTAAAATTTTTGTTTATCTTTTTATTTAACTATGAGAAGGGAAATACATATATTTTATGTTATCTGTTTCTTATTTTAATAAATATGTGTTTAAAAATACATAGTATATAAACATTTTTTTTTTTTGCTGATGCTGTTTATTTTTATGTTAAGAAATATCTTTACATGATACAAAATTAATACATAATAAAACTCTAAATATATCTAAATTATTAACCTATATTCTCTAATTCTACATGCATTATTACAGAAATCGAATTGTTTACAAAATATCCTGATGTGTGGCATGCTGAATCACATAGGTAGATTGGTTTGGCACGCCACAGCTAAAAGCTTGCCGACCCCTGCTATATATTATCAACTTTTAAGGGTCATAAGTGGGGCCCACCTTTGCAAAGGGGCCCAGGGCTTAAAACATAACTGCAAGTGCTAGGTAAGACGTTTTTAGTGCTAAAATTATTTATGGAATTTCAAGTATTTTGAAGACAAATGCTAAACTACAGTATTTAGTCACATCCTGTATTTTATAACTCAACGAACTATTGTACTACGAAGCCTTATCACAACCATTTCTGAATCAGTCACCGCAGCTAAACAAAAGTGGTTTAAAAAAATATTTAGCTTTAATAATAACTTTGCAAAACTTTTCACAGAAAGATTTCAAACGCAGAACACAGACATCCGTTAGGAGCAAGCCTGTTTCCTGTGTATGTCAAGAATAAAAAAAAAAATCTCTTATCACAAGAATAGGATACGGAAACCAACGTAATGTTTCAATCCTTGATTTATGCATACTAATCTTTCCTTTTCAATGCAATTCAATGAAATTACCTTGGAAGTTTTATTTCTTTTTCAGAGGAAGGAAATTTTAAACAATTCATGTTTGTAATTTTTACAAATAAAAAAAAAAAGATTTACAGGGCTCTAGCTAAAAACTAGACAGGTGTGGGATGCGAATACTATTTGTATTGTAAAAGAATCATGTCAGTGCCGGTTTACCCATAGGGCGCTTGGGGGGGGGGACATCAGGGGCCCGGATAAGCTGGACTTAGCCAGATTTTCTGGTTATAAATTTCGATCCTCCAATGCCAAGGGGGCCTGTAGATCTTCTGAGCTCAGGGCTCGAAATGAGCTTAATTCCGCACTGAATCATGCACATATAAAATTGAGAGTTAGTGACGGATCTATACGCGGTTCTACTAATACTTTTCTCTTTAAAACAAAAAATTTAGTTCAACCAACTTTCATCAAGAAACCAAACGTGATTTATGTAAATGAGGTATTTTATATAAATTCGGTCTTCGCGAGTTGTAAAGAGAGGGAAGTAAGAGGTCAAGTAAAGTGAAGTGAAGGAAAGGCAGGGAGCAAGTGATCTGTTTACACGTTGTTGTTGACAAGCTGAAGTTGATACGTTAGATGTGTGCAAATAGGAGTGAGCTTGAAGTTCGAGAATTAGTAAAAGGATTGCAGAGCGTGGAACCTACGACATTGAACAAGCCAAAGCTAGTGCCTGCAAGTTACAGTGTAGGATCCGTTGCATTAAAGGTACAGGTACTGTGTTCTTAATTAAATAGAAGCTAGTTATTAGAGTGCGACGTAGTTGTAATTGAGCGCATTTAAGCTGTCTTAGATTCAGTTGAGGGTCAGTAATAGTATCCCTGCATTAGAGTATCTCACCTCCGCACTCTATCATAGTTCATATACCTTAATTAGAATTGTATTGTGTCTGATCAATATTTGTTAATAAGAATTAATAAATTACTTAGATTGGAAATAATGTCTGTGGATTATTCTATTCCTCCTACACCTCTAGCTGGGTTTACAGGTAGACAAGAGGGTTCGGATGTAAGGAGTAACCAGAGGTTACCACAAGTTGACTATATTTAATTGCCATTTGCAATATTTTTAAGGAAACGTTATTTTACACGAGGGATGGGCAGACTTTTCCAGGGTACGGGCTACTTCTAATTTTTTCAAGGTGTTGCGGTTCACCCAGTAACGTAGGTGTAGTGAGCTAAAAGAAAGTCTGCAATACAGTCGGACCTCCATTTTACGAACTTCTATCTTGCGAATTTCTCTATTTAGCGATTTTTTTTCCCTGTATCCAAGAATATTTTACGATTTTCTTCGCAAGATAACCTCCAAATAACGAAGTGTGATTTCTATTTAACGAAATTTTCTCTTGCGATTCGATTTTTCCTCTCCGTATATTTAAAATATTTCTGAACCTTCATATGATGAAATGATTATTAGGTTTTAGTGAAGGCGGTCACCCCAAAATGTCTTGGTGGTCCACCGGTCGATTGTGATCGACTTAATGCCCATCTCGGCTTTACACCAAAGAGTCCCCAAATTATAAATATTTTAAAATCCCCCCCCCTCCTTTTTTTTTTACATTTCTATTTGGGAAAAGCTTGCAACTCTTCTCTTCACGAACGTATAACGGCCTCCTAGGGAATAGTATTTATAGCAAAGTGAAGAAAACTTTCCTTTTTCTGCCAGTAAGAGAAGAGTGAAAAATGAGTCCACTAAGACTGAGGTACCTTTCTTTACCGCACATTGCCCATTAGCGACGCATCGTCTGACAGGCTACACCCCCGCCTGAGACCCAACTGGGAGGCATAAACAAAAAAGCTTCCAAAGCTAGGAAGGAGGGAAAGAGAAGTCAAAATAAACACGGGGCGCACCAAAATGGTTGTATCAACATTCCCTACCCTCGGAATTACGTGACGTTTTGAATCTTGTTTATGTGTAGAATGGATCTGGATGCCCCTCCACCATAAATTCTGATGCATGGCGAGGTTTTTAGCAAAACGAATCTGACTGCCTTCCATCCCCCGAAGAGGATGGTACATGGGTGTGATGATGGAGGGCATCGTTTGGGGACAAGCTCCCTTCTCTTACTATGCTGGCGGTTGCAGATAAAAGACGAAAAAGAAAATGCACTTGATATAAAGCGATGGAAACCGTATGCTTGAGTAGCTAGATACAAAGATTTGGATGGATGTTCAAGGATGGGAAATATTTATGAGGGAAGATATGGTCAACAACGTAAATCTACGTACATACAATAAAACGAAAACTTTAAAATCTTTGGTTTGATATTACCAAATACACATAAAGATTATAGGCTCAAACTTGCCACATTGGGTACATGAAGTTGAAGTGTGTGTAAACAATTTCTGTTGGGCAACAGTTAAATCATATTTTAATTTGTCCCATAACTGAGTTTTACAGAGTGTCAACGGATAGTACTTGAATAAAAGACAGAAAGAGAATGATTGAAAATTAATAACCTCGTCTAGACCAATATACAGTTTGCAGGACCAAAGGTAAGTCAACACATTTTCGCCCCCCCCCCTACAGCTGTATTTTCTGAATAAAGTATTAAACTCCTAAGATAAATTTTACGTTTCCTTTTCATGGCATATGCATCAATCTAACGATTTTCGACCCAATAGGATAACTCCACGGGGCGTCATTTCCTTTTATGTAATAGAATGAATATACACACAATTGTCGAATTTACCTCTATATTTTTGAATTTACATTAATATGAGTGAGTGAGTGTTTCTTGACGTCGCACTATAAAGCAGGGGTAGGCATTAAGTCGATCACGATCGACTAGTGGACCGCAACGACATTTGGGGGGGGGGGCCTTTACTAAGACCTAAGACGTGCATACTGAAAGAATCATATTTGTGGAACCCGGTGCCAGTTAGAATGGAGACTGGATGGACAGCAACATCTTGAAAAAGTTAGAAGTCGCCCGTACCCTAGAAAAGTCTGCCCACCCTTGCTATAAAGCAACACAAGGGCTGTTGGAGGCGGACCTCATAATTTTAAACCATGGTCAAGTGACGAGGACGAGTGGCATCACCCATTCCTAACTTCCACACAATCAGCTTCTTCTTGTGGATAGGATAACACCGTTCCTGTGCACACGTTCACTTCTAAATATTGCGTGGTCTTGTTATCTGACATCACCCCGGTAACTTATGACCGTGAAAAAAACCCGACGGCTGGACGCACCTGCGAGCCGGAAACTCCGAGTGTAATTCGAGGTGTCAGAAAGAAACCACACCCATCTCAAGACCAAGGAGTGGAAAGGGGATTCCGTGGGAAATACCGAAGAAAACGGTTGTGTTGCGTCCTCCCTCACAAATAGCATGTTCTGAATATTAATGAAATACTTAATATTATGAATAACTTCCATTCAATGTAAATATTGTAATTAATAGCTGTGACGTAAATAAACAAAATAGTTAATTTCCTATCTCTATCACGCTACCATTTATTTTCTGAAAAATTACACAACATTATACAAACAGGAGGACTTGGAGCTACGTTAGATTTGATGTGCATCAGACTCAGAACATGGCGCACGGAGAAAAAAGAAATACTCAAAAATGACTACATGGACTTACTCAGTTTCAAATGAGTTTGTTTATATCAGATTTGAACGCATGCCTTTACAAATATGAGACATTACATGTACTCAAAATTTCAAAAAATGGTTAATTAACACTATCAAACAAATTAAAAAGATATTCAGTATTAAAAAAGTTTTTTTAATATACTGGCTACATATTTTAAAGATTGGGGTTCAACAACAAATTTAGTTCTCATAAATCTTCCGAACTATTTTTCGTTTCTACCACGCTACCCGCGGACGAACACATGAGTACTAGATTGTTTTGATTTTGTAAGGCTTTTATAGGAATTTAGCGTAAAAATGGTAAGGTAATGGTAATTTAAGAGGTATGTGGCTACGTTTGGAGCATTTTATTGAAACATAAATTTTCAACTAAAAAAACACTTTTTTCTTTAAAAAGGGTGTGCATAGAACTAGGAATTAAGGTTCAAGTGTAGTATAGATACTTGGCGATGTAAAATTTTTTTGGTGACCAAAATCGATCGCCAAGCTACTTCACTTAGCGATAAGTTTCCCGAAGCCAGAATGAATTCGTTATCTAACCAATAATATCTATATAAAAATCGAAAGGGCCCTCTCCCCTATACTACACTTGAGTCAGGAATTAAAATACAATTCCACAAAATTTTAAATTATTTTGGATAGATTGGGAATTTTTAGTTAAAAATTGCAGTTACAGTAAACCTTGTATTGAAAATTCTAATTAATATATTCAAATAATATTAAAACTGCACACAAATAACATCATTATCTGTGCCTAAAGCGATAAGATTTACATTATTTTTTTGAAATTGGTCAATTTTTTAAAAAAAAAAGCATGTTTTTTCTCACAAATTGTATGTGCAATAAATGCATAAATACATACACAGAGATTATAGTCTATAATACAAATAAAATAAAATAAAAGTTTTCTTAAAATGTTAATTCAATGTCTTAAAAAGAAATCCATTTGTGAACTTTACCGTGAAGCCAAAAAACATAGTTTCTCAGACAATGCTTTTAAAGATTTAAATACAATATGAAAAATGTTCTACTAGTTGTACATTTCTTAAACTCACCATATTTATAGCTCAAACTCTTTAGCTTCATGTTTAACTAATTTTCAACCCTTTTGCTGTTTTCTGGAGAGTTTTATAGATTATAAAAATTGTCGAGTTTAGTAAAATTTTCATGAAAAATTGCAATTAGGATCTTTTACACAAAATTCTAATGAATGTATTCAAATAATATTTATACAGTACATAAATAATGGAACATCTTTATATATTAGGAATTAAAAGATATGTATTACTTTTAAAAAATTTTTAAATATGCCAAATTTTATGCAAAAACTCGATTTTTTAAAAAAATTAATGATATTTTTTACATTTAAATGCAATGAAGTACATAAATACAGTGAACCCCAAAAGTGTTCGTACACTTGCAGTTTCCTATAAAATTTAATGATTTCGACTAATAAAAATTAATGTATAGAAATTGTAATTTTTTTATGATATCTGCAACTTGTTCTTAATGGAATGACATAATTATTTTTTTAAAAATAGCATAACTATTATTTTTAAAAATTAATAATCAAAAAGCTCCTGAAAAATTACGCCACTAAAATCTTAGAACACTTAACAAAAATCTCAACATAGCTTTAAATATTGTATTTCTTTCTTAATTTAGAACTTAGTAGGATATCTTTTAGTGTCCACAACAACTTTTGGACATCTTGATATAGATTTAATGAGTTTTTGTAATTTCTGCATCGATTTACCTCCATGCTTCTGTGATTATTATTTTTACTTCCCATTATGTGTTTATGTCATGTTTTTTTATTTTAAATCTAGTTCTCCCCAAATATGCTCTGCTGGGCTAAATAAATTGATTGAGGAGGTGTTATCACAAAATTTTCGGGCAGTTATAAAGACACCAGCGGTGTACATTGAGAGCAGTACGCTCGGCTTCATTATCCTGTTAAAATATGAAGTCGTGTTCAATATCAAATTTTGGACAGACAATTTAAAATTTCTCTTTAAAATATTTGACTAGAGCTCATGATTCTCAATACCATCAAAAATTACCTAATTCTGTGGCTGATTTACGCCCCCATGCAAGAACACTTCCACTTCCATGGTTCATTCATCCAACTAGATTCTTGTGACTTAAGTTTCAGAAAATTCAAAATTGACAGGAAAGTGATTGGGATGACAGAAAATTCAACATTTTTGGTTCTGATGGGCATATAATAGTTTTAAAGGAAAAAATGAGGCATTTAATCCAGTGAATTTATGTGGAACAAGAGCTCCTCCACCTCCATGTATCAACACAGAGGTGTTCTTGCGGGGGAGGGGGGGTGTAAATAGGCTTCAGGAATTAGGTAATTTGGTATTTTTTGATGGTATTGAGAATCATGAGCTCTATTTAAATATTTTAAAGAGAAATTTTAAATTATCCTCTCAAAATTTGGATATTTCAGACGACTTCATTTTTTAACAGGATAATGACGCCAAGCGAACTGCTCTCAATGTACACTGCTGGTGTCTCTATAACTGTACCCAAAAGTTTGAAAACACCTCCTCAATCAATTTATTTAGCCCAGCAGAGCATATTTGGGGAGAACTAGATTTAAAATAAAAAGAAAACATGACATATAAACACATAATGGGAAGTAAAAACAATAATCACAGAAGCATGGAGGAAAATCAATGCAGAAATTACAAAAACTCAATAAATCTATATCAAGATGTCCAAAAGTTGTTGTGGACACTAAAAGATATCCTACTAAGTTCTAAATTAAGAAAGAAATACAATATTTAAAGCTATGTTGAGATTTTTGTTAAGTGTTCTAAGACTTTAGTGGCGTAATTTTTCAGGAGCTTTTTGATTATGAATTTTTAAAAATAATAGTTATACAATTTTTAAAAAAATAATTATGTCATTCCACCAAGAACAAGTTACAGATATAAAAAAATTACAATTCCAAAATATTAATTTTTATTAGTCGGAAACAATAAATTTTATAGGAAATTGCAAGTGTACGAACACTTTTTGGGTTCACTGTATATACACAGAGATTAGATTTTGATTCATAACACAGATAGAACTAAATAAAACATGTTCTGAAAATTTAAATTCAATATCTTAAAAATATTTTGTGTAGGGATCAGCATCTGGTTTTTTTAACTCCAATTCCAGTTTACTAATTATGCTATAACTTTGCTTCTAGATATCATAGAAACAAAAATAGAGTGTTTTTGGAATCTTAAATGTATAGTCTTTAAAATAAAAACACAAAAGTAATTTTTGAAAATTTTCACCAAAACTGCGAATTTTGGGTAGTCACATATCTTAATGAAATTTACTTGATTCATAATAAGTCACATTGTTGATTTTTTGGGCACTTGCTTATAGGCAAATAATAATTTAAGTATTCCTTTGCTACATTGGAATAGTTTTATTTTCATATTGAACTTTAAAATAGCTTGCATGTCTTGAAAAAGGCAAGCCTACAAAATAAATTTTTGTTTTCAATTAGTAATCTTTTTAAGAGACTAATTTCTTGTAGATTTTAAAGAACTTTTCTAGCTTATTGGTAAACTTATGGAAAAAGGCTTAAAAGTTCACATAAAGAAATTATTTCAATACATTTATTTTATGGTTCCTTTATTGTGACTATAGTGTTTTGTTTATTTGGATGAAAATAAATGAAGTATATATATCAGATTCTTTATATTTAACCCAATATAAATATATTTTATGCTTTTACTCATTAAAGAAAGGTAGAAAAAAATTATGTTTTTACCATAAAATCTGGCATATCATGTATACCATCGTATTACATGCACTTATACTTTCAAGTAGCAATTTTTAATTTTTATGTTTATTTGCTGAGAATGTGCACCCCCATTTTCATGAAGAAACCTGAGATGTATGCGAGTCATGCTCTTAAAGTTTGAAAGTCATTTATTCTAAGCTTTAGTAAAAAATAGTATACATCTAGAAGTGCAACCCTTTAAGTTCATAAGGAATGCCATTTCTTTTAAATAACCATTATTTTGATCTATGTAGAAATCTAATTTTTTGTCCTGTGCTCACATTTTTTAAAACTCTTATTTTTATACCTGGTATATAACGTGCACGCTTAAAATTCAATCTTATTTTTTGTGTTAAAAGTGTGCACCATACACCAGATTTTACGATACATATTACCACAACAATGCCAATGTTCAAGATAACGTGCCAAGTTGGTGACCCTGATTTTGCATGTGTCGTATGCGCCAGATTGACTACCATGTGTTGTATTACATATAATTTCACCAATATGGTTGCAATATTATGAAAGTACCAAAAATTAATACAGCTTGGGTACAAAAACTCCTGTATGCAGGTATGTTGTACACAAGTGAAAAAACATAAATCTTGGTACTTACGTATTATCACAACCAATTGGTGACATTATATGAAACAAAGCACCTGTTTGCCAATTCAGCACGTTCAACACACAGGAACTCGGAGGGTACTTGTGTATTTTTGCGACAATCGCTGACTCTAAATAACTCGCTGAGTTGGCCACCCCGATTTCCTATGTGTGGTACACACTGAATTGGCTGCCAGGTGCTTCATTTCATATAATATCGCTAATAGGTTGCAATAAGACGCAATTACCAATCAGGGTTGCCAACTTGGTGTGTTATTATTAGATTTGGCATTTGTTGTGATAATACGTAATTTGTTCAGTCTGACGTATTTGAAGCACAATTAAATTAAATTATAGTTTTAAGAAACATGCTTTTTTATCAAACTAAAAAGTAAGAAATAAATCTTATATAAGAATAAAATGATTAACTAGAAAATTAATGTCATCGTGGTAAAGGCGTGGGGTCCTATGTACTACATTTTTACACTAACTCTGCATTTTGGAATAGAACTAGTAAGAAATTATAACAATTGATATTGAGCACCCCACTCTTTTAAATGCAGTTATTATTTTTCCAGTTTCAATTTTATTTTTTTCTGCTTTTTTCTTGGCATTTCTAAATACCTTTTGTTCTATTTCTTTAAATCCTGGCATTCATATTTTTCTAATTGGTTTTCTATAAAAAAAAGTACTTATGTTTTTGCTTCTTAATGTAATTCCTTTTTTGCCAGGAATAAGCCATTCTTTTAAATTATTGTCATGTTGAGTTCTTAGTGGGAGACCATCATCATTGATTGAATACTATTGGATGCGAAAATTTATTTGCAGCGATTTCAAAACCACTTCTAAAAGATGTTTAATGTGTAGTGTACTGATAACAAATTAGTTCCTGTATATATTGTTCCAATGTGTGGTATTTTTTTAACTGTTGTTTTTATAAATGTGAAATTCAGGTAGACGTGCAATATTTATAAAAATTGTATTTTTAAAATCTTTTATCTTGTTTCTAAATTATGAATGCTTTATTTTTAATTTGCAGTAATTTCATTTCTGCTTGTTAGTACAAATCTTGATTTTTAATGTTTCCACTCATAATTTGTTTTAAATTTTGCATATAGCTCTGAATTTTAAAAAAAAAAATATTTTATGGATAAAATTAATTTATGAATTTCATACATTTTGCACTTTCTGCCAAAGACCATTGGTTTCACATTGTAGCCTTTGTCCTTATGTTCTAAATACTCATACAGGTATAGCATATCACTACATGTGTTATGCTAAATTTTGTAAATAGTCATTTCGAAAACTATATAATTATGAACAACCTTTGTAAAAATTTTACTCTAATGAGAAAACTTTCAAAATTCCTTTCAGAACCAGCTATCTATAAATTCTGCAGTAAATAATTTAGATGACTCGCATATCCTAACATGTAATTTATTTGAAACAACACTGTTTGAAAGGCATTTTCACTCACATTTGTAACTCAAAGACAAGATTGATAAAAAAATTAAAAAGTTGTTTATTTATGTACTTTTACACACTTTCCTATATTTACAATGATAATTCAATATATATTACACTAAAACATAATCTGTTCTGCACAAATAAGGATGGAGTTGACTATAATATGGATTAGATAGTGTTTATAAAAAAAATTTCACTTATATTCTTATTTATATTTTATGTATATATGTATGTGTACAATTTCCAGAATAATATTTCAACAATATGATTTTGGTTTGTTTTTTTTCTTGTTAACAGTGAATAATTGAAAATAAATGCAAAAAGTAGAAAAATGGCTAGATTATGATTCTGCTGCTCCTTAGGTGTTATTTTTCTTTTAAATGGGTGCAGAAAACTTCTCTAAAAACTCTTTTCCAGTTGGTTAAAACTTGTTATTTTAAATGTTTTTTAATGCAAAAATCTACTGTTTTAGTTGTTTTTACATTCTTCTAAGGACTGAATTTTTAGTATTTAATTTAAAAAACCATTAACTTAAAAACTATAATAGTTGTTTCTTGGTGATAGGAGAGTGTAAAAT